>BCII01000011.1:1158335-1302298 GCA_001972285.1 Erythrobasidium hasegawianum | reverse complement strand
ACGAGTCGAAGAAGATGCCGTTATTGACGTGTGGAGAGGCAGATTGGCCGGAGGGGGGATTAGCGGGGGCTTGAAACGGCAAGAACGATAAGTCTTGGCTGAGGCTTCTGATGTGCATTGAAAGATACTGAGACATCAACATTCGTGTGAGACCTGGAACGAAGACTACATAATTTCGGTGTCAGAGACAAAGTGTTAGAATGATTGCCCGGGTAAAGTCGCGGCATTGAGGAAAGTCTCCATATCGAAAGGTAGCACAGCCTGGAATGAAATTGTAGGGTTTCAGCGACGTAAGCATGAATACAGAAAGTAGCACTTTGTCCAGCAGTCGACAATGACATACCTTGGGCGCTTTATCTTTCGCACTCCCTTTCTCTGGAGGATATGTAGCTTTCAACTCGTTCAGGCATCGCCAGACCGTTTGGTTCTGCGCTACTATCTGTCGTAACTTGGACGAAGTAGACGCATGTCCTAGGCTGACTGTATCATTGGGTGAACAAGGACATCAGCGATAAGCCAGCATTGAAGAAGAGCATGACAAGCTACACTCACGTAGTATAGCGCCATTGACCATCTCCGCCAGGACGTCTCTCCTCGACTCATCCAGATAATAAGCAACAGGGCTCGTTCTGGGATCATGGTACGGCAGCAGCCCCGAGACAGTCTCCAATTCCTTCAAGTATGCTGCTCTCATTCCTGGATCAGGTAACGAGCTAGCCTGAGCATGCAGGTTCTGAGCGTGCGTGAGAGCAACTTGAATAGCGGATGTAGAGCCATTCGTACTTGTTGAGCTCAGGACAGAGGTAGTTGACATTTGTGAAGAGCCGTTTGATGCTAAGGAGGCTGTAGAACCTTCCATTGACCCTGTGCCGTTATTTGAGCTTGGCGAATGCGCTTGTGAATACGGTGTGCTGGGCCGTGAAATCGTAGATCCAGATATAGCATTCGCTGATGATCTGACGACTTCTATGAAGAGCTGTATTTGCAGAGATAATGAGAGTAGGATGGGTAAGGATGAGATTGCTGGATTCGAAGAGGAGATGTGGGAAGAAAAGGCGTGCAGGAGAGAGGAGGTAGCTGATGATTTGGAAGATGTAGAAGAGATACTGCGGTTGAACAGACCAGCTGAACTCGAGGATGGGTGAGATACGCGAGGAGTAGTCGCAGATGACGACGAGGATGGTGTCGATGTGGCTGAAGAACGGGATGACTTGGAAGATGCAGAAGATGAAGGAGGAGTGAGTACAGAGGGGAAATGCGCGTTGCATAAATCGATAGCTTGTTGTATGTGCCCTTGCTGGACCAAACGCATTACATCTAGTCGACCAGCATCAGCGTTGCCTCAAGCGTCCTACAAAGATGATCAGTTTACCTCTCCGTATGCGTATCAGCCGTACATCCTCGCGTTTCAGCATGGGCGTATCGATATCGTTATCGGAGCTATGACTGCTCCCGCTGCTCGAGCCGTCGTGTTCGTTCTCTCGGATTGTAGTATCAGCGTCTCCATCTTGAAAGTCATCGTTATCTTGATCTTGCATCTCTGCGTCCTCGTCCATATCATCGCCATTCGCACCAGCGGACGCGGCCAGCCCGGGCGCTCGAGAGCTTGAACCAGACCCAGATGCTTGCGTACTACCACTACTGTCTCTTGCGAACGCGATGGCGGTATCGACGTAGGCGCTGTGCGTGAGGTAGTCGAGCACAATCTTGCGCATCTCGTCGCTCTTTAGGGCCAGCTTGGGCGCGCCTTGCAGCGTCATTCCAGGAGATTGAACAGCGTCTTTGCTTGTGTTGATGTTGTTACTGTCATCGTTGGCCATCCTTGCTACTATCAATCAGAATATGGTCCAAACGCTCGCTTGTCCAGAGAACGACTGGAGTTTCTGACGATTTCGAGTGGGATTTCTCGACAAGATTGGCGACATTCAAAGCTCAACAGGTCCATAGTGTAGTGCACCATGTCCACATCGGTCATCGAGGCGCAGCGCCAGACGCATCTGGCTCTCGAGACGTACGAGCAAGCTCTAACCCATCTTCTGGCTGTTCCCGAAGACAACTACAAGCTGCACCGAGAGCGTCTAGCTGCGAAACACCAGGCATCACACTTGCTAGACCGTATCGTTGACCGCTCCTCGGAGCTCAGACTGGCATACAAGGATAATGTCAATGGCAGCCATCCCCGGCAGTCCGAGATGGAGAACATCGCAAATGGCGGTATCGCAGAATTCTACAACCGCCTGGCTGCGTTGAAGGAGTACCATCGCAAATTCCCAGAGAACGCAAGCAGGGTAGACGAGGAGGAAAAAGTGGATTACTCGTCCTTGTTTGGAGCAGGCTTTGTGGACGGAAGAGATTGTGGGTTCCCTATCAATGCTCCTCAGTAATGTATAAGAGGTGCAGCGATGCTGACCTTTCGACTTCAATGTGCCAGTCCTCGACCGCATGTTCTCTGGCGAAGAGTTCCTAGGCCGCTACCTCGATCTCGTAGCGCTACACGAGCGTCATTCCAATCTGGGGCACGGCATAAAGCGCATCAACTACCTCCAATACCTCGACGACTTTGACGCCTTTGACAAGATCCCACGAGCCGCCAAGAACGACAACTATGCAAAATACCTGCAAGCATTACTCGATTACCTGAAGTCATTCTACACGAGAGCGTTCCCGCTCAAAGATCTGGACAGTGAACTTGATGTAGCGATCAATGAGTTTAGGGGCAAGTGGGAGAAAGGACAGGTCGAAGGATGGAATGAAGCCACTGCTAATGGACAGGCGGCAGTGCAGGAGGGCATATGGTGCGCGGCATGTAAGTCTTTCCGTCACATCATTGTTCTTTGTGACTAGCGTTCGTGACTGATTTTACTATGATTGGTGCTACAGGCCAGCGCTCGTATGCCAAGCAGACAGTCTACGATGCTCATCTGACTTCGAAGAACCATCTCAAGAAAGCTGCAGCCCAGACGAACGGCTCCAGCGCTCCCTCCGCGCAAGCTTCTACCTCCTCTTCTTCATCCACTGCCAATCTGACGAACAACGAAAAAGCACGTTCCATGGCTTTACTAGAGTATCAGATCCGCACCCTCGTATCGGATTATGATTCTCCCTTACTCGTCATACGAAACGATACGAAAGCGAATGTTGAGCGCAAACAGGCCCTAACGGACCGCGAGCGCCAGATTGAGAATGAAGAATTAGAGTTGCGAGAAAGGAAAGAAGCTGAGGAGTACGCTGCTAAATCCGAGAAGGCAGCAAAGAAGGGAGGCAATGCAGCTGCTAATGCGGATGATACCAATGGCATGAATGGAGTGGGAGACGACGACGAGGAAGAAAGAATCTATAATCCCCTGAAACTGCCGCTGGGATGGGATGGAAAACCTATTCCGTTCTGGTTGTACAAGCTGCATGGACTGGGAGTCGAGTACGATTGTGAGATCTGCTCAAACTTCTCGTATCGCGGAAGGTGCGTCAACTCCATCTCTTTTGCAGTCTCCTTCAAACTGCTGATGAATGCGCTTGCCTTGCAGGAAAAACTTTGAACGACACTTCCAAGAAGCCCGCCATGCTTTTGGTATGCGGGCCCTAGGTCTACCCAACACAAAGCATTTCCACGAGATCACCAAGATAGCAGACGCTGTTGCGCTAGCTGAGAAGCTGAAGAATCAAGGTCGTCAAGATGCGCTTTCTGTAGAGACGATGGAGGAGATTGAGGACGAGGAGGGCAATGTGTACAACAGGAAGACGTATGAGGACCTCAAGAGACAAGGCCTTATCTAGATCATGTTCCCCAAATAGACGATATGCGCCAATTCAACACCCAAACGCTGATGTAATGCGCTTGGAAGGTGAAGATGATCTTGTTTAGCGTGTGTGTGCGACCCTGATGTTACCATCCATCTTCATCTTGGAAGAAGCCTCGCTCGTTTCTTCTTTTTATCTTGTTTGGTCGGGTCCTTGAAGCTAGTCGCCTTTGCTCTGCTTCCTTCAGCCAGGCAGCGCAATGTCGAAACTCGTCAAGAATGCGCTCAACAAGCTGGGACATCACGACAAGGACAAGCATCATGATGGAAATGCCAGCAACAGCGGGAGTGCGACGCCGAATGACCCCCATCACGCAGCTTTGGCCCATGTCAATTCAGAGCTCAATTCGCCTACAGCCAGTGGAGCGACAACGCCAGTCAATCATGAAGGTAGCGGTACTGGTACTGGTCATGGTCATGCTTCTGGCAAATCTCACGGCCATGGTCATGGTCCTCTGGACGCCCTATTTGGCAAGCACAACAAGCACGATAAGCACGAGAAGCACGGTGATGGGCTAGAGAGAAGCGACAGTACCAAATGCAAAGATCCTCATGAACACTTCCTCGCTGTAAAAGCAAATCTCGGAAATAAGAAGAACCACGACAAAACAGGCTCGTCATCGTCTCCGAGAGCTTCAATGGACGAGAAAGCAGCAACAGCGAGGCCGGGAATGCATCATACACTCACAGAAGATGACTCAAGAGCCTTGAAGGTGGACCGAGCGGCAGAGCTCAAGCAGGAACAGCTCCAGCGCGAATTGGGATACAAAGAAGCATACGAGAAGGACCCTCTGAATAAGCATTACGGCTTCTTGAATATCGATGCGACCCCCAATGTCGGTGTGGATACCTCTGGAAAGTATGCTTTTCCAACTTTCTCTATTTCTGTTTGGTTTGAGACGGAGCTAACGCGCCTGCGGTCGGTATTAACAGGAAAGACACCTTTGTCGAGATCGCAAAGAAGAGTGAAGGAGACGAAGTGTATTTCCGAGCAAGGATACAGAGCGTACGCCATCAAAGTGCGTCCGTCCCATAATTTCATCGCACTTAGCGACTCGACTGACGATAAACACGCTCGCATCGTACCTCAGGCGCCAAACTAGCATTTGTGATCTTCCGTCAGCGCTACCAAGAACTCCAAGGAGTCCTGAGCATTCAAGCAGACGAAGTGTCGGAAAATATGGTTCGTTTCGTCGAGAGATTGCCTCAAGAAACGATTGTGCTCGTCAGAGCGGTAGTGCAAGACCCGCACAAACATGGCCAGTCCGATATTCATTATACCACAATCCATAATGTCGAAGTGAGGATAAAGAAGGTGCGTTCGTTTTCACACAATAGGAGCCGCGGTCCTTGAGGCAATGAGCTGATATTGGTGTGTCCTGACATTTAGCTGCACGTCGTCTCGCAAGTAACTGCTGCTCCACCTTTCAATATCCACGATGCTGCACGGCCAGAGTCGGACTTCCACGAGGTGAGGGGCTACTTCACGACTAGGCTTTGTCTTCGATAATAATGGGTGCGTTCTACTTGGTTTGTGTATCAGAATCAAACACATCTCGGAAACCAAGTATCATCGAGGATGCACTTCAACAACCGTGTAGCCTCTCTACGAGTAAGCGGTTTCCTCTGCTCCACTGTTCAAAGGATTTCATACTGACTCGTGGATACTATCAGACACCCGTATCTCAAGCAATCTTCCAATTCCGCGCGGCAGTATGCTACTATTTCCGAACCTATCTGACAGAACAAGGCTTCACCGAGATCCAATCTTCTAAATTCCAACAAGGCGCACCAGAGAGCGGGGCATCAGTCTTCAAAGTCGACTACTTCAAGAGACCGATCTCACTAGCGCAGAGCCCGCAGTTGGCCAAACAGATGTGCATCGCGGGAGATATGGAGAGGGTGTTTGAGATTGGTCCAGTCTTCAGAGCGGAGAATTCACAGACCGCTAGGCAGTGAGTTGACTTCGGACTCAAGCGTCCTGAGGCAGTGTCTGATAACTCATTCGACAGCATGACCGAGTTCATTGGGATGGATCTGGAAATGCAGATCGACAACGATTATCACGAGGGTAAGGCTGACGCCGGTCGATACATGCTTTCGCACACTGACGTACCTAATTACACGTCCCAGTCATCGACACGCTAGACGGCATGTTTATCAGCCTCTTCCAGAATCTGCAGAAGCACCAAGGCTACCTCATCGACATCATCCGGCGACAATTCCCTTCTCAAGATCTCGTTATTCCAGACAAAACAGTCCGTCTAACATTCAAAGAAGCCGTCAAGATCCTCAATGATTCTGGCTGGCGCGAGGACGGCGAGCTGATTTCTGAATACGAAGATTTCAGCACGCCCACCGAGAAACACCTTGGTAAACTGGTGAAAGAGCAATACAACACCGATTACTATATCGTCGATAAATTCCCTGCTTCAGCAAGACCCTTCTACACCATGCCTGATCCTGACGATGATCGGATCTCTAACTCGGCGGATTTCTTCCTGCGAGGCCAAGAGATCTTATCTGGAGGGCAGAGAATTCACCATGCTCCACTATTAGAAGAGAAGATGAAAGCTGCAAAGATCGACCCGAAACAAATGACAGATTACCTAGATGGCTTCAGATGGGGTTGCCCGCCTCACGGCGGTGGTGGTATTGGTCTCGAACGTGTCATCTTCCTCTTCCTGGATCTAGGGAATGTGAGATGGGCATCCTTATTCCCTAGAGACCCTAAGTCGTTCCCGGAGGACAAGACGCCAAATGGTGGTGCTTCTCTTCGTGGACCAGAAGTCAACTTGGACGAATGGGATACTGCCAGGCGACGAGGCGAGGACCCCCCTCTTCCATCTGTGGAGGATCTCAGTAAGTGCGAACGTCTCCAGTTTTCGCAGTCATAGGCTAATTGTTTGTGTGCTCCTCAGTCGCTTCATATGGAGACGCAGCCAACACTGTCTACTTGGATCCAAGCTGGGAAATCTGGCGAGACTCAGAGAGCGGTGCAGCTTGTGGTTTCCGGGAGAGCGAAGGCTTTGCCATTTCATGGGGCCGGCCCTTGTGCGATGATAAGCATCTGAAGGTGAGCTACTTCCGCTGTCTTTAGGCAATAATTTATACCTATAGATTTGCTAACGTCGACTGGGGCAGACCGTTGTTACACGCTACTTGGCTTATCTGAAGAAAGAAAGGAAGCTCAAGCCACTCTTCGTCTGCGTCGACGAACCCACCGAGCAAATTATGGCCCGAGACTTCGACTGGCGTTCTCTGGCAGTCGCCGCTGAAGAGCGTATCGATCCTACTGCACATAATCCAAACAGCCAGACAACCCGCTCTAATTTAGGCAAGAAGATCACGCAAGCGAAAAATAACGGTGTCAAAGCTGTCGTTTGCGATGAATTGCCGGATGAGAAGATCCGTAAGGAGATCGATCAGAGAATGGAGGTGAGTACCTTGAAGAATGCTTGCTTGGTATATATTGAGCTGAGCTGGTCTTCTATTCACAGGAATGGCGAGGTACGCGAGAAGGCAAACAGATGCATACTACGAGTCTGCTGCCATGGGACGATAGCAAGCACAGACGATATTTCTATGCTACTGACAAGCAAGGAAAGGTAAGCGCTACTTTCTGTAAATAAATCAGAAAGTTCAGGAACTCATATGCGCTATGTCTAGATTGTCGCTCTTGTTACATTGGCTCAGCTAGCACCCATCCACGGCTGGCAGATCAAGTACTCCCTCTCCTTCCCCGACGGCCCACCAGGAGCTATCGAGCTTCTCCTCTCTACAGCCATCTCGACTCTCGGTGATGCAGGCTGCCACTCCGCTACATTCGGAACATCTGCCGCAACCCATCTCGGAGAGGGATCCCACCAAAGCGCATTAAAGATGAAGACGCTGTCTAAGGCTTACGATGCCATCACGAGCTCCTTCCATTTACTGTCGAAGCCAGAGTTCAGAGCTAAGGTAAGCATGCATTCCCGTTATTTAGAGACTCTTTGCTGACTGCGCGAGTACGGCAGTTCGGCACTGAGCAAGATATGGTCTACATCTGCTATCCTAAGCACGGAGGTTTGGGTGTCGGCGGTATCCACGCTCTTGTCAAGGGTCTTTCCGAAGAATGAACTATCTAAGCAAATTGGTCATGTTATACAAGATTTCCAAAGTCACTGCGTGTATGGCTAGACCAGCACAGTAATTGTATTCACTTCATGCGGATCATAATTTCTTGCTGTCAAGCTGCTGAGGGTGTTCGCGCCAGACTCTACTCGCTAGCTCAACGATGGTACATATATTTTAATACGGCGGTCACCTGCCAAATCACTTCCGCCCGCATGCGCTTTCTGGTTGGCACGAGCTCTCTGAAATGCCAACCTTGTAACACTACCAAAAGGTTAGGAGTTGCTCATAAAAAATCTAGGGCCGGCAACGGAACTGGGTTTCATGGGGCCAGATCAAACTTTGAGATCAAACTTTGATCTGGCCCTGTGTTTTTGGTGATGATTATCAAATGGTGGACATGAACAGAGCTCGCTGCCTTTTTTGCTGGATGCTAGCGCTGTTGAACGGTTTGACCTGTTTAGCTGACTTAGATGGGCCTGACAACAGGAGGCACCGGAGCTCTGCTGAGGCAGTACTATACGGCGAACGCCGCGTTCTTTCATAAACTGTAGCCGCTCTATATCGTCTACGAAATTTACAGACATACTTGCTACAGGTGGTGATGTTATCGGGGAAATTGCTGTATATAACGATGGGAGTGTCCGATGTATGTGGTTAATGTTCTACAGATATTGCGAAATGTGTTGGGCTAAGAGACGATAAGATTCCTTTCCTGCGTCTTCGGAAGCTGATCGGCGGATTGCGTCAGAAGGTAGAACGAGGTCCTGCAGCGGCCATTAGCTTCGGATAAAGTCAATGAAGACTATCAGGTACTCACGAAGGCATGGGAGACCTTATCGAAGACTTTTATGCTATGTCGCACACCCAGTGTGTCTAGCCGCGCTGCGAATTCCTCGCTCTCCTGCAGGGGATTGCATAAGTACACAAGCCTGCAGTGGGTTCCGGACAGCTTACAATCCGATAATGATCATTCCTGCCAGTGCAGATCTGAGTAGGCGGGAATTGCTTGAGCTCGTCATCGCTCGCTAGGCCAGGTGAGACGTATTTATAGGATCTTTGCTCCTCTGTATTGTACGGTGCTGGCAAGATGCACCGCAAGAAAAGCTTCGAAGTCCACGGTGGTGGGCACACAAAGGCTGGATTTTCCAAGCTCGCAAGCTTCTTTTCGTAAGGCATGGCGAGGTTCATTCCAGGATATTGTAAGCCCAAAGCAACGATCTGAGCGTGATTCGCCAAGGAAATCTCTTGCACAAGGAGGGTGACGGCACTGATAAATACTATATGTCAGGTATAGTCATTCAAATATATTGTAAAGGACTCACGCTGCTATATTACCGCCCGAGCTGCATCCGGTGATAGCGATCTTGGACCTATTGAAGGCATATCGGGGCGTGCCAGGTTCAGGCTTGAGGCTGTCTGCCAGGAAAGCTCCTAGCGATTCTTCAGTGACCGACGATGCGATCCAGTTGAGCACAGTATGGGCCTGCCGCAGTGCTTGTGGGAAGTATCTTTCCGGTGCTTTCGCATAGTCCGGTGCCACGACGATGCCTTAGAGCGGAAGGTTAGTGATATAAGCATCTACGTATGGAAAGCAACATACATTGTAAGTTGTCTGCCATATACCGACAGATTTTGGCTTCCATTTCTGGGACACATCTGGATCGAGGAGTAAGCATTCGCCGCAGCGTCTTTCTCAATGAGTCTGGCTCACATTGACCACCCTCCACCGTGCTACAAGAAAAGTTCAGCTTGTGCACGACCATGCAGGTACTTCAGTATTCTTACGAAATGAACCAGGACGCCCTTCTCTTTCTCCTCCTGGTCTGGCTTTTGTTTGGCGGGCAGGTATAATAGTACTCGACAGTCTGTAGCTCCTTGTATCCTTATTGTTGTTTGCAAATCGTGTAGGTAAAGAGGTGCGGCGCCGAAGAAAGAATGTGTCGCGATGTAGCCGCGAATGCCGCGAATCGCTGTAGGCTCGAGTCAGCAGTTGTAGCTAATGCACCACATTGATGCTAACAAAGAGAATCGCTCCAGGAAGGCGCCAGATTCGGCTTGACGGGCAGAACTTCATCGAGACGAGGGTCGGCTAGCATCACCGGCGCTTGATGTCTGCTAGATTTTCTAAACCTTCTTCTTGATGATCTAGAAGAATACGAAGATGCTGATGGGCTCAGGGAGGCTGACGATTCGCTCAAGTCGGAGTATTCCAAAGGTGACGAGCTGTTGGCGAGACGTCTACGGTTCTTGAAGCGCCGATATCGCATGAGGGAGGGTTTGCGGTTTATCTTCTATACAACATATACGAACGAAAGGGTGAGACAGTGCCTTTCGATCTTTCAGAAGAACAATTTCGTCGAACCACAACTCTGGTTACGCAATAACTAGCCGCGACTTGCCTTCTGGTATTTCTGGAAATGAGGTCGCACAGCTTTGCGATCTATACATACAACAACAATTGACGTATTCCAGAAGTTTCAGAAGAACTTGACACCTTCGCCGTCCGCGACCTGGAATATCTGTGCTTTGCCCTGCTTGACCAGAACCTGAAGACTGATCTTGAGCAATTGCGGTGGAAGATCTGCAAAGTCTGCATAAATTGAATAGATTCGCGTAAGAACCCTATCTCAGTTGAAGTGGATGCCGGGAAATCACCTTTGGTGCTGCTCGGCTCCGCAAGCTCGTACATCGTCATAATGCTATTGGTTTGACCGGAGTCAACGACCTTTATCATTGATGGACATCAGCTTCGTACAGGCATTGGCAAACTATCTCAACCGCACCCAGCGATGTATCGATGCAGCCCATTCATCTGGAGATCGCCAGTACACGAGAGCTCCGGTGCCCGCAGGTAAGGTAGGTGGTGTACTCGACTGCACACGCGAGCTAGCTATCGGGGGATCGTACGCCGCCTGGCCTGCGAATGCGCTTTAGCGAAGCAGGTCATGCTGAGATAAGCGTTCTTACCAGCTTTCACCATCGAATGGATGAGCTCCTGTACGAAGTCGGGTCTTGCATGACCTATACGATGGTATTCGACTTCATTGGGCTCTGATTTGAAAGTATCCAAACGCACGCTTTATCCGCATGTTATGCCATAGCTGAGACGTCTCCGAGTCGCTTTCGCGCAACAGAGCAGTCTCCGATAGGTCTATCCTGAAGATCCGATGGAAAGAACAGAACGCCAAGATCAGAGACACCCATTGCCGGGCTTGAGAAGCGTAGGTCGCTGGGTTGGGCTGTCGGCTGTCGCGCAAGTCAGACATGCTCAATACAGCGTTGAGTCGTTGTACGACCCACGTAAAGAAGGCGTGAAAGCTGAAGATGGGAGGAAAGACAAAGCCGGAGGGGAGTGTGACGCTCTTTAGAGCCAGTTGCGTTGGTTTGGCCGGAATCAACGAGATAGCATTATAGGATACAGCAGCAGGAGGTTCTTGCATGATTTGCTACTTCCAGGATGTTCAAGTATCGTCAGGAGATGTACAGTAGGCCGTTTCTGGCTTCTACGAACTCGTTTCTTTCGACACTTTCTGCGCATGGACAAGCTTTCAGCGTTGGTATCACCCTTTCTGGATGTCCTGGACTCACGAAGCTATGCTATCGTCGCGCTAGCCGCGGTCGTAGCCGCCGTTCTCGTCGTTGCCCTGTCTGGTTCTACCAAAAGCAAAGCTGGCGTGCCCGTACGAGCAAGAACAAGTGGATCAAATGCGACTATTCTCTTCGTAGGGCCAATGGCAAGCGGAAAGACGTCCTTCTTTGGGAGGGTAAGCTGTGCTTTTGGGTCGGCTGACAGAATACTAGCCTGACGGTGCTTATAGCTAGTCTACGCGCAAAGTCCGCTGACGCACACAAGCATGACAAGTAGTACAGCCATCCTGCCTGACGAGAAGATCAAGATTATAGACCTGCCCGGCCATCAGCGCCTCCGGTCACACCTTTTGTCGCAAAATCTCAGCGCTGCAGATGGCGTGGTGTTCTTCATTGATCCTCAGCTGAATGGCAACTCGCAAGGGATCCAGACGACGGCAGAACATCTGCATGTCTTGCTATCTCTAATCCGGACGCTCGAGGAGAAAAGCAATGGCAAGAAACCTGCTGTTCCTGTGCTCCTTCTTCTCACCAAATCCGATTCCTGGAGTAGTATACAGAAGCAGAGAGCCCAGGACAGAGTCAGGGTCGCCTTGGAGAGAGAGCTGGAGAAGCGAAGGAAAGCCTCATCCGGCGTTACTGCCGCACAAGCCAGACTAGAAAGCATAGACGAGCTCCCATCGTCAGGAGCAAGCAATCCATTCCGATTCTTCAGTTTCTTTGGCTCCAAGCAGAAGCAGAGCATAAGCACTTCGAGCGTTGGCGGAGTAAAATTGCCTGAAGATGAACAGGAGATCCTGCAAAGCGACGTCCTAGACTTTGATGGCCCTTTCACTTGGGACGAGGAGAAACTTGGGATAAACATTTCGTGGGCTATTTCGAGTGCGAAAGAGACGGAAAAGCCTACCATGAATGGAGAGGATGCTGCTCAGAGCGATACGGACGGGACATCAGGCTTTAGAGGGTGGTTGCAAGAGAAGGTGCTATAGACAATTCGCGTGGAAGTACAATTCGGGGTACAAACTTGCCGGAAACGTGACTTTCCTTTGACCCTTAGCCATAACTACTCACAACCGACGTTTCTTTGCGCTTTGAGCTCAAGTCGACAAATCCTTGCGCTGACAGGATGCGCGGAAGTCGTACAGCGCAGCGGCATGCGCGAATGGCCCAGCTGCGACGCTTCAAGTACCCTGTCCTGGCATTTTTTACGAGTCTGGCGGCCTTTAGCCTTTACGAGCAATCTACGATAGCAAGATTAGCTGGAAAAGCACCCGCGACGAATCTAGGATGGCAAAGTTTTGGTGCTGCGTATAGCTCGCGAACCAGCAGTAATGCAGAGGCAGCAAGCGCGCTGGACACGAATCAAACAGCAAACAGCGGCAACTGGTGGGAAGATGACGAATATAACGATGAATACGATGGATTTGCGCCTGAACCAACTGCAGAAATCTGGGTAGGCACGCCGGAAACCCTGTCGCATGCAAATAGCCTGACGCCAATGACCTCGCCGTGTTAGGATCCCTTCATCTTGAATCCTAGACCACTGATAGAGATCACTGCAAAGAGCTGTATCTGGCCTCCCAGCATATACGACACCTGCATGCCAGAATCGACAATGCGAGAAGACGCAGAGAGAGGAAAGTGGATCCGAGTAGAAAAGGATCTCAATCTTCGCATCGGAGTCTACTATCTATACCTATTGTAGGTGCGAGCCGGTCACCAAGAGGGTGCCGTTAGCTGATATGCATTCGCAACAGCTATCGGCGCCTACCCCTAGGAGCAACTACCCCAACTATACGCGAGATCCAGCTGTTGACAAAGAGTGAAGAGAAAGCGAACCCTTTGAACCCGGATGAGGGCTGGCATAGGGTCTCACAAAGCCTTCGAGACGGGATCTTTCCCAGCCAAGAAAGCATCTACATGTATTATCGTACTTCTCCACGGAGTAGCAGCTCAGACTGGAGGACGGATGAGATCAATGAGATCGATGTGATTTGGGGCTCAAGCGGAACCCTGCCCGGCTGGAGCAGGATGCACAGAGACTTTGCAGATCCGAAGGAGAAGAACGAAGCGAAAGATATGGATGAAGGAGCTGAGCTTATGTGGAGAAAGGGAGCGCCTGAGCCGGCAAAAGCTACACTTCCCCTCACCTTCAGTGCAGACGGAAACTTCAAGATTATGCAGATCGCAGACCTGCACTTCTCCGTTGGAAAAGGTAAATGTCTCGATAGCAATTGGCCGGGATGCAAAGACCCAATGGGAAGCGACAATGTTACGCTGCAATGGCTAGGAGAAGTGCTAGACTCGGAAAAGCCAGATCTGGTAATCTTAAGCGGAGACCAGTGAGTATGCACCACTATGGACTGGATCCAGTCATATACTGAATCTTTCGATTGCAAGACTGAACGGGCAGGATACCTCCTACAGTGCAGAGTCGGTCTGGCTAAAGGTCACCCACCTCTTCGAGAATCGAGCGATACCATGGGCAGCTGTTCTTGGTAATCACGACAGCGAGAAGACTACTCTCACGCGGTACGGCCAGATGGTCATGATGTCGGCTCTACCATATTTCGTCGGCGAAGCTGGACCCATCGAAGTTGACGGAGAGGGCAATTATGTCCTGCAGCTTTATAGTGCTGACGAATCGAAGACCGCCCTCTTCACCCTATACTTCTTGGATTCGCATGCCTACGCCTCTACGCTCAACCCTTTCACAAGCGAGTATGATTTCTTGAAAGATTCGCAAATTACGTGGTTCAAGAACCAGAGCAGCACCATACAAGCTATAGAGCGGCCTTACTCACCACCTAATCTTTCAAACGATACATTCGGCATTACAGACGACCTGCAGAAGCGGGCGGACCTAGCATCTCGCACGCTTAAGAAGCCAAATGCAATGGCGATATTTCATATTCCTTTACCTGAAGTATATGATGAGCCTCCGGATATGGACGCGAAGTCGCAATCGCCGCTTTTATATGGAACCGAAGAAAAGGGCAGAGGTGCGCCAAAGAAGAATTCGGGCTTCTTTGCGAAGGCGCTGCTTGCACAGACCGAGCTGGGTCCGGCGCAGGCTGTTGACATGCAGGAGGTGGAGGATGATCCGGATTACGCAGCCGCCATGTTGAATGCAAGGCCGGAAGTCAAGGTCATCTTGAACGGACATTGCCATATCACAGATCAGTGCAAACGCATCAAGGTGGGCATCTTATAGGAGACTCTGCCATTCGACCTGCTAATAACTGCTTCTCAAGGGCATCTGGAGTTGCTTCGCGGGCGGGTCCAGCTATAGTGGCTATTCCAAAGTTGGCTTCGATCGTCGTGTCAGGATGTACGAGCTATCAGAGTATGGAGAGACCGTCACGACATACAAGGTAATTCTGACCGCCAGCTTCGCAAACACGACGGAGCTGACTTCGATCCTTCCGCGTCTAGATCCTCGACTCGCATGCCGATTCCTCTGGAGTCTCGGAATCGAGCACAAAGGAAGACGCAGATGGTGAAGCTGCGAACCGCGACCCTGCTCAGAATGCCGAAGCCGAATTGGAGGCTGAGCTCGAAGCGCTGGAAGGTGGATCCGAGGAGCGGCGCAATACGAGAAGGCAGGAATCAGCAAGCTTGCGGCAGAAGATAGACGAGATCATCTTAGTAGGAACAGGTGCACCCAGCTTCTAAGGGCAGCAAATTATCATCCGTGTGTATCAATTTCGAAGTGGTCGCAAAGAAGTTCTAGAAGGGTGCCGTGATTGTTGTAGCCGTATTAGCATAGTGAACGACAAATCTGCTTGAAGCGGTCTCGAGAAGTTTGTAACGGACACGCGCTTACTGCTGCACCATCACTTCGGCTCTGGCATGAGCGCAGATCTGAGCAGCGATCCTGCGATAGCTCATAGTGTGTGCTACTTCGCTCGAGTGCGAAGCGATTGCGACCACTGTGGACTGACAAGGTCCACGCGCAGCATACGGCATCATCCAAAACCAAGACTCGCCGCTTGACTGGTGAATGATGAATACATCCAGCAGCTCTTGAAGCGTCGCTGATTACTGGCCTGCCTTTCCTCGCGATGGCTTTCTCTCCCAAAGGCTAGTGCTTGGATACGCGCCAGATGGGCCAAAAGACAAGCTGGTGCTGCTGGCGAGCGGCGAAGGAGGATTATCTGCTCTGAAGACTTCCTTGGTGGGCTCGTATCGAGTGCGAACCTGCCCAGCCATTGACGAGAGACCTTCCCAGACGTTATCTGGAAACTCGGCCATTTACTTTGGCATCCTACGCGTCGAAGGGCGTATACTACTCTACACAGTCCTACCAGAAGATACTGGAGGCGTCAAGCGTGCAAGAGCCTTAGTGCATTCCCGTGCCGTTGGCTCAAAGCTCCAGCACCAGGCAACGTTGACTGTCCCAAGAGCCGAAGACCTTACTGAAGGGCTAGTCAGGAGCAAACTAAAGCTTGATACAGGGAGCGCATCATCCAGCTTGCCTTCATCGCCAAATCCCCAAGCATTTCATAGCGGACCTTCTCCTCTTCGAAGCAATTTCTCGCCCACTCTGAGTGCGGGATCATTCTCGAACGGTCCACAATATTCTCCAAGGCTTGGCGAAGACGTCTCTGCTCCACAAATTCCAGAGAAGGACCAGGCTCAGCTTGCTCGGATGCGATCTAACGTCTCTCTACGCTCAGCAGCTTCGACTAGGCTCTCACCAAACCCCCAGTCCCCACAACACTTTCCACGAGCTGGCTCTCCTTCGATACCTCATGCCAATACAGGTGTAGCATCCCAGCTGCCATCAGAACGCTCTAGAAGCCCGTCAGGAAGCGGACTGGGAATCGGAGTAGCCTCACAGATGCATGTGATACCGCAATCTCCTTCACTGCAGGTGCACGCGCCTCAGTCTACGTCAGCGGGAGGTAGTCATAGCACATACGACACAGATCAAATAAATGCGAGTAGTAGCCTACCAGGGTCACTGGAAGAAACTACTCTCCAAAGTATGCTCGTGTCCGACGATCCAGACTCAAGCATAGATACAATCCCTCAATCGGCTCACTTTGCCCCTAGCACGGCCGCCGCGAGCAATAGCTCCAGGCGGGTCTCGACGGAAGTAGAGAGGCAGCGTGTAGCTGAATTGATAGCTCGAGCGGCAGAAGAGCGGTGGCACGCGCATCGACGGTCGAGCTCGCAACCGCGTCCCGTGGCAGAGCTACAAGAGGAAGGCGATGTAAGCCAGTCTTCGGCAGCATCCAGCAGTCCAAAGTTGCGGCACAAGCTTCAGCGGGAACTGAGCCTAGAGCAGGAAAGGCTGCGGAATCTACAGCTTGAGCATCAACAGCTGCAAGGTGTCCAGCATCAGGTAGAAGAACGGAGGGAGATCGCTGCAGACGACGAGATGCGGCAGGAAGAAGAGGGAGAACACTCGAATACGGCGTATGAGCGCGAGCGCTTGTTGGAGATACAGCGAGTAGAGGAGGAAAGACTTGCTGCGCTGAAAGACGAGGAGCTTCAGCTATTGAACTACAAGCGGCACGCAGAAGAGGAAGCGCGGCTCGCTGAACAAGCGCAGAAGGAAGAGGAGGAGCGCGCCACGCGGGAAGCAGAAGAGGAGAGAGCTCGGGCAGATGAAGAGGACAGGCGGCGGCGGGATGAAGAGGAACGCATGGCAAGAGAAGAAGCTGAGCGGCGGGAGCAGGAAAGGCGGGAAGCAGAAACAAGGGCAATTCAGGAGGCCAAGGAAGCAGAAGAGCGCGCAGCTCGGGAAGCCAAAGAAGCTGAGGAGCGAGCCAAACAAGCAGAACTGGACGCGGCAGCAGAGCTCGTCAAACAGAGAGCTGCAGCAAAGCTGGCAATCAGAGAAAACATCCGGACCAGACTTACAGATGCTCAAAACCCAAATCTTGCCGTGCTGACGGGATTCGTCTCGGCACAAGGCGGCGCGTCCATTGTGAGCTCCGCTGCGGCCAATTACGTGCTGAATAGACTGACTCGCATACATAGCTCTGGCGAAGGCGATACTTTGAGCTGACTCCTTCAGCTCTGAATCTCTACAAGAACGACAAAGACCGGACGACTCCGATCGATGCTGTGGACCTGCCTAATCGGATCAGATCTGTCGAGCTATCAGCAGAAGAGTTAATGGCAATACCACATTCTTTCAAGCTCTTCTTTCGCGATCCGGAGGAAGAGCCAATGCTGTTCTACTGTGACGAAGAGGTAAGGATCCGCTCTACATGGTAGGCGCGGGAAGAGGCTGAATTAGTCTATATAGGACGATAAGGATATTCTCGTGTATGCATTGAGACTTGCAGGGCGAATGTAGTGACTCTGGACGTAGTTGTTCAGCCGATTATGTTGTGCGAGTACACTGCACAAGGTGCTGATGCCCTGATTGTTTGGAAGCATGCAGCATGAATGAAATCCCGAGAACACCAACAGACCTCGTCAGAGAGCATTGACGCCGATCTATCAGCCCGCCGCCGGTCAAAGTCTAGAGCACGGTTTGCGGAACGCATGAAACAGCCGGATTGGCAATAGCTACAATAAGCATTGGCTGCTAGCTGGCCTTCATTACTCGCAACATGCAGCGCAGTCGTCGAGCCACTCAAGATAATTCTTTCCAGCCTCGAATCCGTGGCAACAACAGACGGCGCCGCCGATAAATGGTACGACCACCGTAGACCATCCAAAAGCACAGCAAATACCATGTCGGAATCCCTTATCGATTTTCTTGGTATTGAGAGGGCTATGTCGTCGCTGGTACGCAGGTCGCTGGATTGGCGGAGGTTGCTGCGTTACTCTTGGAGAGTCAGGGATGATTCCATTGGGCGTACGCTGCGCAGTGTGCGCATTTTGTGGTTGCCGAGGCAGTGAGGCGGTGTGGTTTGCTGAGTTTGCGCCAGCCTGACTGGCTGCAAGCGATCTCTGGCTGGCGGTACGTCGCAGAGGCTCGGTGATGCTTCCTTGACGTGGAGTGGCCGCTCTCGGTGCTCCTGCTCTCGAAAGCGAGCGAGACGGTGAGCCTGAGGGCCGCCTGCTTGGTGAAGAGCTACTATTCATTGTGGATCAGGCTAGGAGTGATCCGCAGAGCTAGAAGCTCTTTATCTCCTGGTGTGTAAGCTGCTCGTGGTGCAAGAGTTGGCAAGAGGGAGCGAGACGAGTATGCAGCGGGCCTTGAAAGAGTGATGAAAAGCAGGGCACAGCCGCTGACGAGTGAAGGGACTTCTGACGAAAGGTCAACGTTCCAAGGGAAGATTGGAGATCTGAACAAATCTGCGTTCTCTTCGGGGTCTTTGCTTTGCGAAGGCATCGGGAGCATGCTACCTCTTGATCGCTCTCAGAACGTATGCTGGTCGCCCAGCTGAGACACAGTGAAGCCTTGCGGTACTGAATACCCCAGTATGGGCGACTACAACTTTCCAGAGGGTCTTGCAATCTCTCCAAACCACCAAGCGTTAGCAAGGACATCGGTTTCAGCCAGCGAAGATGATCAAGCATCTTGGATCTCGAAGTACGGCATAGCAGGAAGGACATGGTAAGCAGTAGCTGATCATGTAGGTATAGCCAGATTGGGTGATTTATGGAGTGTCGGTTTGTCCTGCAGGGAAGCTGCACCGTTCTTGGCCCACTACCTCACCCCTTCGCATCTTCAACACGAATACTCTTTTGATCCTCCCTGCTCTCTCTTCCGCACTTCTTCGGTCTCTATCTCGTCTCCTTCGTCTTCTTCCCCGTCTAGAAACACGATCCTTGAACTAGGTTCTGGAAATGGATTGCTTGCCATACATCACCTAGCTCCACTACTTCATGAAGACGATGCAATTCTCTTGTCTGACTTGGAGCAGGTCGTCCCGCTTCTTGAAGCCAATGTAGCTAAGCGTCCAGCAGGCGAAGCATGCGATCTACAGGTCCGAGCCTTACAGTGGGGCTTACAATCGCATATAGAAGAGCTACAGCAATACCTACATCAAAAGAAGAAGTCTTTGTCGCATATTCTGTGCAGCGACCTAGTCTACTTTCCCCATCTTTTGGAACCGCTGGTCAGGACTTTACTTTGGCTCACCGATGATCCCGAGAGCGGCACAAGCATAGAGATCATCATAGGCTGTGAGAGATTCGGCTGCGATTTCAAACATGACGTGAAAATCTGATTCGTCTGATTGATAATATTCGATGATCGAGCAGACAAAGTCCGGTCACTCACAAAAGAAACGCCCTTCTGGGAGAGCTTCGGGGTCTACTTTGAGTTGTGGCCTGTGATCCGACGGCCTCTGGCTAGCCAGTCGGACGGAGACGACACTGCGGGTCTGAGGCTGCGCGAAGACAGCGATGACGGGTCTGAAAAAGGAGAGGATGAAGACACCATCTTTATATTTCTAGCGAGGCGCAAGTCAGGAAGCAGCTTCGAGGGTAAAGAGCTGCCTAGCGATCTCATGAAAGGCAAAGACGGGCAATTCGAGGAGTTTTTGATGCTGAGGAGTATGCAGGATTCAGAGTGGTAGCTGCTATTTCAAGAATATCAATCCTATGCTACATTGAGAGGGGAAATATCGTATACAGTGTCATATCGACACACATCATCCCCAAGCTTATCCTCCACCGCTAGCAATCGCTTCATGCTGGCATGTCAGGCATTGTGTGGAGTCGAGAAGTGCTCTCGGTTGCTCTCCACTGTTCTCTTAGCATTGATGGCTGCCCTGTACTGCGCCAGAGTCAGCGGGGCTGTCTGAGGCGTGACAGTCGGTTGTTGGAGGAAATGCGATTCGGGAGTAGATTGAGCGGATGTTGTGGAGAGTGTATAAGCGGAAGAGCCGGTAGAGATGCCTGCGCCGCCTCTGCGTCGCAATGGCGTGCCATCTAGAGCCAGTTTCGCAAGCATCAGAATCCCTGGAACAGCTCTTCGTTTCTCAAGCGGCCTTTCGAATACCTTCATTCGTAGGAGTAGATCTTGCAGAATTGGCCATATCGAGACGCTTCTTGCTTGAATTGACGCCTTTGACATAGATGTAGAACGCGAGACCGGCTGTTTTCGACAGTAAGATGTCGTCCCTGCTTGCTGTTTCGTATGTGTGTCTCTAATCACCTCCTATCAATCCTGTCCATGCTACAAACTGGGATTTAGGGCCTGTCGCGCCGAACGAGCTCGACGCCATGCTGATTATCGCTGAAGTTGGGAAAGACCAGACCTTTGAATCCTGACTTACACTTTCTTCTGGACAGTCTTGAAAGTGTTACACATCCAATTCAAGACTTTCAAAGCGACGCTGTACATCTATCTGCCTTGCCTGGCCTGGCCTGACTTGTACACGCCATGAGTGACGGCCCGCCAGGAAAGGCCAGCGAAGACAAGCACGAAACAGCGCAGAAACCAGGGCAAGCTGGTCAAGGTAGGATAGCTCCAGATAGCAGTAGAATCCCTGCGAAAGAACGAGAAACTCTGGCTGACCTGGTGCGAAATCACCGATAGCCGCTGGGGAGCCGCCGAAACAACCAGCGAGCTTGACTGCGAATCCAGCAGCGTCAACATCTTCGCAAGCATCACAACGTAAGTGTATCCACAGCTTCAATCTTCCTGATCCAGTCTCGCTAAAAATCGGAACTGACCGTCATGCTTTTTGCGACGCGCTATTCTGTCTCTTTCAGCGAGCAATGGCGGAAACGGGCAGACGAACAGCACGAATACTGGATCCAGAGGACTCCCTGCATCAAGATCAGCGACCCCAATCATGTTTGGCCAGCGAGCTGCTGTCAATGCAAACGCTCCTCAGCCGGGGAGCGGCAGCAGTACCACAATACCAGCAAAGCCCGCCGATACAATTCCAGCGTTTGCAAGAGAAAGAGCAGCATCAGTAGCGGCAGCTGCAGCTTCAAGCACAGCTCCGCAAGCTCCTCCAAGGTCAAACAATCCTATTGCAGCCGGCTTTTTCGGCTCTGGAAGAATCAACCATCATAGCAGCGCTCCTCAGCAGGCCTCTTCTTCATTGAATTCTTCTACTCAGCAGCAACGGGCCACCGCCTCACCGTCTTCGCAGCCAGCTCAAGTTTCAGGCCCAAATTCATCTTTGGCACCCTCTCCCCTGATCGCGCCGATCGTCTCGAGAACAGGGGGAGCTCTCGGTCTTTCGCAAGCGGCAGCAGCAGCATCGTCAGCTGCCTCCAATGGGAACAGCAACAGTACCAATGCCAGTCTCGGCCCGAACCTAGCTGCGAACGCAAACGCAACAGCTTCAAGTGGTCAGGCAGGGTCGCAACAGAAAGAGGCCAGTAAATCGCCTGCTAGTGGTCCAAGCCGTACACTAGGGCAACAGGATACTCAGAAACAATCGCTAGGGCACGCAGGAGGTACGCATCTGTCGCCAGCCATTGCGAAAGCCCCAGGAGCGCCTACAGCTGGAGCCACCAATGATCTACCTCGAGACCCGAGGACGCCGAACCCAGTCACAGAAAGGCTCATGTCGCACTCTCCTGTCTCTGTTCCAGCTACAAGTAGCGCAGCCGGTTCCAGCTCAATGGGCGGTCTAGCTTCTCGTACTGGAGATACGTCTTGGAAGAGTCTGCTAGAAAGACACGGCGGGCAACACAGAGAAGGGGCTTCAAATAGGCTGCACTCTAATTCTCCTGGCTTAGCCAATGCTACGGCACCTGGTGCAAACAAACCACCATCTTCTGGGGAAAGCAAGCCCACAGCTCAGAGCAAAGCACCCACACCGCCTTTTGCCTATGGCCAACGACCGTCCTCCGACTCGTTAAATAACAAGCCTCGAGAAGGGCCAACATATCCGGGCGTACAAAGATCGCCGGCAACACAGCAAAGAGTAGCGGGATATGGTGGAATGACTTTCGGAGAAAGGATAGCACAACAACAACGGGAAACTGCCACTCAAAAAGCCGCAGGAAATGCTGGAAGCACAACCTCCAATGCTGCAGACGCGGCTACGGCCGAGGCTAGAGCGAGATCCTCAAGTGCATCTCAACAGGCGAATCAGGGCAAATCACCTCCGCTTCCTGGCCAGACGGCCAGAAATCCTTATTTATCTTCTAGCTTATCTGGCTCTACCGGAGCTATGCCTAGTAGACAGTATGGATCACCTTCAGCTCCAGCTTCCCCTGAAAGATCCTCGATGGGAATTGCCTCACGGACAACCGGCTGGGAAAGGCCAGCGAACGGCTACGGCCTGATGTTCGGAAGCGGTAGAGCTGCATCACCTACAGGACAGCCCGCCGGATCATCCAACACAGCATCAGGCATAATGTTTCCAAATAGGGCAGGAACAAATGCCAGCGCTGCTTCCAGTCTGTCCGGACTAGGACTGCAAAGCCGAACCACTGAAAGCGCACCCAAGTCGCCGACCCATTCTCTCCATCATAGACATCACCATCATCACCACAACTCATTGACATCTACTCCATCTGCATCGGCTCTTTCGCAACAGGCTGCTGGATTGGTCAAAGGTCCCTTATCGACTGCCCAAAGTCAGGCAGCGGCCTCCTCAAGTGGGACAAACGCAGCACAAGCCTCGCCCACACCCGGCAATAGGCAATCCAATCACTCCCGGACAGCTTCTTTGAATGCAGGCATAGGGCCAGATGGCCTCATTTCGAGAACTGGAAACACCGGCGCAACTTTGAGTCAAGCACCTGCCGGTGGAGCGAACTATGCGCTGGCGTCTCAAGGTCCAGGCGAAGCCGCTGCAAGTGGCGTCTACGCCAATGGCTGGAGAGCCAATTTTCCACCGCCAGCTGGTTGGTCAAATCAAGCTCCTTCTCCTCTGCCCCTAATTCCTCCTTACTCCGGCGGTGGAATAGCAAGTCAAGCTAGGAAACCAGCGGATCCAAGCCCGAAACTTCAGTCAGTCCCGCGGATGCAAGACATTGGCCAGAGTTTAACTTCTAGTCAAGGAGATCCAGCAGTATGTACAGTCCTGTTCTAGAGGGAGATAACAGACTGACGAATCTGTACCATCAGCCTCTATCAGGGCATAAACGCAAACGCAGTGATTTCCCCGAAAGTCACCCTCAACCGCTACATCAATCGCCAACAATACAGCTGCCCATCCATCTGCAAGAAGCTGCCCAGCAGAATCAACTCTACCAACAGGCTCAGGCGCAGGCACAAGCTCGGCAGGCGGCTGCTTCTCAGCACCAAGCGCAGGCACATGTGCCTCTGCCGGCAGCAGGTCCTCCACCCAAGAAGCGACAAGGACCTTTATTCACTCCTGAAGATGTGAAAGGTGCGGCGTTGCGACCTCCACTTATGGTTGTACGATCGGATCTAGTTGTGCGGGCTTTGCACAAACGCTCTCACCAGAACTCAGTCGCCTCTGCGTCTACCTCTCACACGCCAGCCTTCTTGGGAAGGATTACGTACGACCCATTCTTAGATCCGTCAGAAATGCTCGATGCAGATCTGCTCCGACAGGGCGTGGGCGGCAAGCTTGAAATCTGGCTCGACACGGACTGGCTAGAAGGCGAAACGTGGGAAGCCGGCGCGCCTTCGCATCCTGCGACCAACGTATCGCCAGTGACTGAGGAAGCCACTCCTGGAGCTGAAGTAAAGGAAGATACGGAGGCTGAAGGCATGGACATAGACGATCATTCGACAAAGACAGAAGGCGAGATGCCTGCTTGGACACTTTGGGACCTTCCGCCTCTAAGATCCCGTAAGATATGGGGAACAGACGTTTATACAGACGATTCGGATATCTTGGCTGCTTGTATACATTCAGGCTGGCTTCGGCTTGGATCTACAGCCCCCCTCTTCAGTCAGCAGCCTTCGTCTGAAAAGGGTGACAGGAGCAGCAGCAAGCGCCAGACGAAGAAGCCTGCGACTAATAAGCACCGTTCCTTGAAGATCACAATTGTGGTGGCTCCCAAACTCATCAAGTATGAGGGTTCGTTGAGAGCAGGTGTGCGTAGCAGATGCTGGGGCAACAGTCATGACGGCGTGAGCTACGCCATAGAGAGCGTGGAGCTGGTGGAGGTCAGCTCACTCCTATTGCCTGTGCAGAACTAGGCTGATTGTCCGTATGTGACGCTTAGGGTTCGCAACAGCGTCTCTCGAGGTCAAGGTTGAAGGCCTGCACTGCTGCAGCCATTTCCAGCGCCGTCAGTCGATGTGCGTGCATACATGGGTGCGAGTGCTTTGATCGTCTTGGTTCGCATCCCCTCCCCCCTATCACGCTTGGCCGTGCTTTGTTAAAGGCAAACTAACGTCTAAACTTGTAATGTGATATGCTAAACTATGTTATCACAACAACGGGAATGCGGACTTGAGGAAAGCAAATTGTAACGCCGCCAACTAAGGCATCTTTGTTGTTGTGTTGACAAAGGATGTGTGCTGCTGCCAGAATGCTCGCATAGCGTCTTGCACGCTCGTTCGTCCAGGGTCGAAAGCCGATGTGTCTTGCCGCACCTCACCTGCCCAGATGCCCCGCATCAGCGGCAACATACGTTCCTCTTTCAAAGCGAGGGAGGGAAAGTGGATTTGGAACGTGTCTTTCACTTCTGTGTATCCTGCCTCGCATTCATACGAATTGAAGTAGCGCTGGTCAAGGAAGACCATTTGACCTTTCTGTTCCAGCTGCCATTCTTCCGTAAGCAGGGTAATCGCTGGCTGCTCTCCCTTTAGCGGATCCACATGCTTTGGGACCGACTCTACTGCCAGCAGGAACTCAACAGATCGTTGGTCCACCTTCATGAAGTATACGCCGCTGTTGAGGCCGAAAAGGTCCTCTGAGACGGACGTCAGCCCCAATCTGATCCGCAAGTGTAGAGCTTCTACGCACTCGATATGATTAGCCACACATGCTTTCCTGCCTCGCTAGGCGGCAAGAAAATGGAGGGCTCTATAGTCGGGTTCGCGATGATGGTGTCGATATCGCTGAAACTGCAGGGAAAAGCTCTATTGGTCGGCATCCCACCCTGAGTGCCAAAAGACCTACAAGAGCCACTCGAGACGTTCATTTGCCGGTTTCGCCAACTCCTGCTCAATGATCCGTCGCACTTGCCCAGGCTTTTGGCGCTTTCCTAGAAGGCCGCCGCTTTTCAAGATATATCGCATGCCGTGAGCCTTTGCGTAATCGCGATGATTGTTGAGCAACATTTCAAGGACCCAGGATCTTTTGGCATGCGTGCAGATCTGCACAAGCGCAATCCTGCTGTCTCTTTTGCTTGTCACCGGCGGTGTGTATGCCATGGCTTCATCGTTATAGTGCCCTAAAGGCCATTGATACCAGCCATCGAATTGGATGGGCGCTTCTGCGCACTGGATCGACGACATATCTAAAATGTTTTGTCTGGCTGGATCCTTGTATAGATCGTACCATGGCCTGCCGTAAGTGTAGGCAGTACGGGCGGCTAGAAGAAGCGTGAATACCGCCAAGGCCTTCAGTGTTCTTGAGTATGTGGGTCGTAGCCTGGATAGGCCGCTTCGAAGTACCTTGTGCAGGTCCCATCCTGCATTTCCAGCATTCCTTGCAGAGGTCTCGAAGTTTGCCAATGGTAGCAACGATTGCGTGCAGGACTCCTTTTCGAAGACATTGCTGTCGCTAGACGAGCCAGAGCTCGAGCGTGATGGCGGCAGCCGAGCTCTGTGCATTCTATACCAAGGCACAAAGAGCGAGATTTGTTCAATGCGGTCCGGAGTGATGCGTGATGAGAATCCACAGATTAGCCAGCTGCTGACATCCTCTGATGGGAGGGAGCAGAAGTAAATTCTGTTCCAAGCAAGAGGTCGTGCTGCGCCAAAAAAATCTTGGCTCGGCAAATTCACGTGTTGATAACCGCATTGGCCGAAGACAAGGGCAGAAGTGGAGGAATACAAAATAGCGGAGAGGCGTTGATTATGTTCCTGTATAGATACCGTGCGACCAGGTGCTGCTGTCTTGGGCGTGGATTTTAGAATTTGCGAGAGCTATGCAAGCGAAAATCCGGGCCATAGACCTTTGAGAAGGAACTAATTGGATATACTCCAGCGTCCGATATAGTTCATAATAGACTGTATGTTGATGCCCACAGCTTTGCCTAGAAGTAGAGTAGATATCGAAACCACCAGCAAAGCCAGGCCTAGTCTGTCGTCTCCGAAACCAGCAAAATGCACAAGGCACCATATTGACCCAACAATCTTGTCAAGAACCATCCCGATGTATCTCTTCGAGGCAAGTGATCCATCAACACCGTACGGAACTCGGTGCTGCAGAGTTTGGCTGGCGATCTTGTCCTGGTCCTCTCGAAGGACGTATGAGGCTATGACTGGCTTGTGATCGCTGAAGCGTATCGCCTTCACCTAGAAGGAGATTGCTGTCAAGTCTTACGGCCCAACCTTGAGATGAGCGAAACCCACCGAATAGTACTGTACGACACGTACTTCGCCAGTCGAGGCATACAAGATGCGATCGCACCAGCTTGGTACTCTCTTTGAAAAAGCCTGTAGGAGGGTTCGTCAATCCGCGCCGAACAAGTAGAAGCAGCGCAGTATTGACCTTATAGTCATCTGTTCCTACTTTGAACTTGTAGCTGGGAGGAAAGGTGATTTCGCCTTCGGACAGTCCGTGGAGTGTTCTTGCTCCCTTGATCTCCTGATATAACTGGTCATGGACGAGCAGCTCGCGATGATCTTTCTTCAGCATATCCCCAAACTGCTCGAGCGAGAGATGACGAGGATTCTTCAAGCTGACCCGATAATTCAGGTCCCCGAAGACATATAGATGTGAAGTATCGTATATTTGCAGGTGACGGCGGGCATCGTCGACGAAAACCATTCTAGAGACAATCGCGTGCCAATCGAGATTTCGTTGCGTGAGATTGTAGTCATGGGCACTCAGATGAGCGCACACAAAAGTATATGATGTTTCGCAGTCCTTCTCTTGTATGCGTATGCCAACAGCCCCTGTGCAGCTCGACACGTTAAGTCCAGGTCCTTCGGCTACAAAATATCGTACACTTACCTTTATTCGACATATACAGTGGTCCGTAGCCTACTGATGCTGTCTGGACGTCGCCGATTTTAGCAGAAAATTCACTATCTGCGTACACGAGCAGAGCGATGCCTCCAATGATGGCTTTCCGGACGAGCCCTGTCCGCACCGCTCAGCCAGAGGTTCAGTCGGTCATATATGCCACCAACTGTATGTATTCTTCAGGGAGGATTTGCTAGCAGATGAAGCGCGTCTGTCCAGTTCCTGACGTAGCCGGCTCTCAAGCGACACCAGCTGAGCGCTGGCGGCTCCAACTAGAGACAGAGGCAGAGGAGATGTTTCTCTGAGTAGCCCATCGTCTTAAATGTCATTACAAGGTTCACTGGGGCCGTGCGACGCACTGGAACCCAAATGCAAACATGGCAGGCGGATCTTCGTCAAATAATTGGTCATCTGCCAGCCAGGTTGATAGGTCAAGCGTCTTCTGCTGGTTGAGGACTTGTCCGGCATTCCAGGTGCATATCTGAACGTGCATATCGCTGCTGAATATCAGATAGCGTTTCCCGGATGAGACGTGCGAAGCCAAGAGCATGTCGGCGGCCTGGGCAAGTTGCCCATGTAGACACGCTGGTCTAGCATTCGCGCGCGCGAGTTGCAGCAGCACGGTTGTTCTCCTTAATGTCCATCTTTCAACATCGCTGCCAATGTCATCGAGAGGTATGAGATTGGGAAGAATACTCGTCCTGAGCCAACACTTCTTAGCGCTACAACAGCTGAATCTACATTAGTTGCTTATTGTCCGTTGATCACGGCTTTTGTTTGCTATCTAAGCGAAAGAGCATTAAATACAGAGTTTATCTATGGACCGATCTGTCTATATTCGTTACGCTATCGTCATACGGTAATGTGTACTTCTCCTTCTCTACCGGCCTAATGCCATCCACTTCCTTCATATCGACTTAAGCCGGAAGAAGATGCGTAGTGGTTGAGACTTCTGTCTCGAGGACGCAAGGCGGAACCCATCACTGAACGAGCCAGACCCGTCGGGCTCGGTGAAGGCGGTCTATAGTTAAGTGGAGGCATATCGAATGCTGAAATTGAATCGTACATGCTGGATGTACTGCCAAATAGATTGTTTGGGAGAGATTCGAAGTTCAAAGGAGTGGATGTCTTCCCCGCCCGAGAAATAGAGCTACGTCCGACTGTGGCAGAAGAAGATGCTGAGGACAGGCTTGGAAAGGCAGAACGATGAGCATTGGTTCCGGGAGCCTTTGGGGTACTGAAATGGCTAGAGCTGAAAGACTTTGAAGGTGTGCTGTCCATCGTATGATGGTAGCCATTGTAGGAGGGATCGTCGTGCCCGGGAGTCGAGAAAGGGCTGCCAAAATCCGAAGTGCTCGACCACGAGGATGCTGAAGTCATCCCGCTCGACAGCTCTTGATCGTATATGGACGACATCCGTCGTGATTCTAAGGGCGAGAGATCGCCGCGGCTCTGCCAATTCTGTGAATCCGATAGGCTAGCTGAAGAAGCAGATCTACGCAGTCCTGCTAAGGGGGAAGAAGGGCGAGAAGGAGGATTAAAAGGGGGAAGATGCGGGAACGGGAAACTGCTTGACGCGTTGGAAGATCTCCTAGCTGTTCGACCGCTCAACACAGACACGGGCACATTGTCGGGCCTAGCGGACGTGGGAATGTAAGGCAGGGCGGCTTCCACTGAACTCCAGCTACCTGATCGCGAAGGGAGCAAGGTACTGTCCTGCATGTTGCGTTGTAAGATAGGGCTTGGTGAGGGAAATCCATTGAGAGAAGCAGAGGAGGACGACGAGGAGGAGCTGTATTTCGCTAGCGGTCGGGTATGCGTTCTCGCCAGGAGTGTTGGTAATGGAGGAAGAGAGTCGGATGGTATGGCAGGAGGGAGAGAAGAGGTGCTACCAAAGATGTCGGCACTTGCGGAACTCGCGCTTCTACTCGAACACGGATCAGCTGTAACACCACAAGTAAAGATACTCATGTTCTCACCCCTTGACTAGATTGTATGAACAAGGGATTCGCTTGTTGAAACAATTCTGACAGGGCGTGTCGAGGCTGCACTGAAAGTGGCTTTTTTCAGTCCAAGGTGCCGTGCCTCACATGGCGGAGGATTGTATCTACCCTGATCTTGCGTTTCCTACACATATCACATGCTGATGGTCCTTTTGCTTCTGTTGCAATAGTAGACATTAGTACTAATGACCGGACGGGAGGAAGAAGAGAGACGCGTACTGGAGGTACGACGAGAAGGCGATCCTGCTGCATGAAGCTCGTTTTCCACAGCGGATCTGTGCAAAGGTCGTGGGAGGTCCATCGATGTACGTAGATCTTGTAAGCTTGATCGTGTCTTCCTGGGTGATGGGAGGTCGCTGGCCTTGGTGAGACCGCTGTTGTGAGCTGGGCATAAACAGGTGCAGAGCTTCGACTCTGCCGGTAATGGCCCCTTCTTTGGACTTCGTGTCATGTTGAGCGCTCGGAATGGCTCCTTAGTTCTGTAAGATCACTTTGTCAGACTGTCCAACGTCTGGAGACTTTGGGTGATGGACGAGAAGTCTATTTGGTCTGCAGGCTCAGTGCATTGCCCTTTGTTGTCGCTATAGATCCGAAGGCACTCTTTGGCCTGATGAGTTGTTTGGTTCTATTGAGCCTTTCAGAAGTTGTAAACAACAAGGTTGATTGACAATCGACTTACTTGGGCTTGCTTTGTCTACTATCAATACCTTTGACGACTTCACCGAGGTTTGCCCGACATGTGTGCGGAAAGCTAAGAGATGGAAAGGAAGCGTTGGAGAAGGAAGTGTGTTGACGGAGGCTGGCTAGATGGAAGGTTGAAGAAGCTTGAGATTTGGTCAGTCCCAAGCTGGGTAAGTACGACATGTGTCGCGCAGCGTGTATTATCGACTAACAACCCACTACCACTACGGCCATGTATGGCGAGAGCTATGATACAGCTTCTATGTAACTATATCAGGTGATGGAGCCGATACATAGATGTGGAAATGCTATTAGCAACAAAGATCTATCGTGTATACGAACCCTGAATGAAGCAGCGAAAAAGGCGGTCTATGAAATGTCCATAGTCTCTATCGGAATTTACGGAAGGGCAGATGGTGCTACAGTTGTGTTTGTGTCCTCTCCAACAGCAAGCACCTAAAGCGTGTATGAGACGGAGAATGGCGCGGAGGGGACGATAGGGAAAATCAAATGAGGATGGAAGGGGAGAAGATGACTACGATGAATGGCCTGCTGCCAGAGAATCTTCGTTTAGATCGACATATAGTTGCCGGGGCGAAGCTTGCAGATTTCCGTATTTCGTAGCTTCGCTTTTCTGCAGCGCGTCCCAAGGCACTGTCCGTCCAAGGGAGACAAATCCGTTCTCTCTGATGAGCGGGGATCCGTACATCCTGGCTCCTCCCCATTGAGGGCTTACGAGTTCGACTTCACCTTTCGACTTCAAATTCGGTGACGATGAAACGATGGTTTCTCCATCGTGCTTGTCGGCTGGCAGAGTCTGCTGATGGTGGCCAGGAGGAGGTCTCGGAACGTACGGAGGGTATGCAGGAGCATCAAGACCGGTATCCCACATTCTCTCGCGCCCGAGAAGAGCAAGAGCGGTTTCCATGAACCACTCGTTCCTCTTGAGATAGTGTACGACGACTGTTCCTCCATGTGGCAAGCCCAAAAATCGCTTTTGGCGTAGTGACATATTGGCGGGGTCGTATCGAAGCTGAGGAGCAGGAATGGCTTTCTTCTTATAGGAATCGGGGTCCGAATCTGTGTCCGGGAAGAGGGAATAGCCTTGCTTGAAGTTTGGAGTACCAATAACAATCTGGTGATGATGGTTTTGTGGTTGTTCCAAAGAAGGCGAAGAAGCGGAAGCGGCAGGAGAGTCCACTTGACTGCTCGATATGGATGACAGGAGGGAGGATGTAAGATGGGTATGGTTTGCATAGCTGGCTAGAGAGGCGCTTTCGACCATGGAAGATCCAGCAGTAGTCAACATGGTATCTGCGGAGTTGTTGCTAGACGAAGCCCGCTTCCAGAACGCGTACGAGGCAAAGCTTCGCTTGGCATGCTGAGGTCGGATATCGCTATCACCGGGATCACGGATCAGGGAATTTGGCATGTGATTATACTTGCCAAAAGCCATCTCGGTTTTCGCATTGCTAACACAGGGCACTGTCAGCCAAGCTCTGCACGCACGTCAAAGAACGGGAGCGCAGACTTACTATTCAGAACGAGCTTGAGTTGCTTTGCGGACATTGTCTGCACTTCCCTTGATGCGTGTATCGGAAGGCTCGAAGACCACGTCCTCCCATTTGACTACGTCCTTCGAAGAGATCTTCTTCGTCCAACCATCGAGTGCAGTCCATCTTCCACCGCCTTCGATAAGTGCTTCTACCTCCTCTTCCATTGTCATTTCGGATTTTGGTCGCGTATACGCCTTCTTCCACTTTGAGACGCTGCTCCAAGCTTCTGCTATCTCACCGCCTCGTCTAACTTTCTCTGCAGGCGAGATACCAAGTCTGCCCTCTGCCCTGACTCGCTCCACTTCATCGGGGAACAGGAAACCATGGGAATACGTAGTAGCTGCTTTTGGATGATCGTATACATAACACCTCTCGGTAATCCAGTTTATGGAGGATGCATTCGGGTGCATACGCATCCATTTCGCTACACGCTTGTCTTCGGCTCCTGCTGTATAGGCTTCGAGCGCTGGAGCAGTGGCTACATAGTTGACGAGGTCTGCTGACAGAGCATAGCATTCGCCGCCCATGAAGAGGTTGCGGATGAGATCTAAAGGTGCCTAAAGTAAGGAACCATTCACAATTGCGTAAGCCAGCAAAGAACTCACATCCCCAATACATATTGTTCCGCGGAGCTACTCGAAGATGTCTTTCGAGCTCCGACAAGATCAAGAATGCATCATCGTCGGCTTTGACGACGTAGTCTGCTTTCTTGAAAGCCAAACTGTATCTTTCGGTGCTCGAGTCGCTTGCACTTGGATCCAAAGCTCCGTACTTCTTCCCCGGTGCTTGCTTGTAGTAGACTGGGACTGTAGCGTTCTCGTTCGCCCATCTGAAGAAGGTATGCGTTTTGCCTTGGTTCATGTTTTCCCTAATATCGAGCACGACAATATCGTTGTAGGTCTCCATCTCCAGCGCAACACGCCTTGCATGATGCTTCCGCGGCCGCCCAAGTATGAACTTGACCTGAACGTTATTGCCTGGTCTGCCAGTATATGGATCTATTGGACGAGAATGCCGTAGGTAAGTCGATCTGATAAGATGCCGCCGCTCGTATGCTGCGTCTACTGAGAAGACTCCAACAAAAACATCTACAGGATTGAGAGAGTCTGCCAGATCATGAGGGAAAGGTCGCTGTTCTTGACAATACGTCCGCCAGGGTCGTGGAGTTTTGTCGGTCGAAAGAATATGATACATGAACGTCGTAACAGAATATGCGAAAGAAACGAAGAGTCCGAGAGCGAAGAGGATGGTAAGAGGCTGGGTAGGAACGAAAGGATGTCGAAGAAAGCGGTTCCAGGATTTGACCAGGCCTGGAAACGGTATGAAATGACTTATACGTCGTTTTTGCCGTAAGGAGGTGTCTAATGATAGTGCTAGGTCACTGCCATCCTCGTCTATACTACTGTTTCGAGGGGTCTTCCACCCGGACCTCCGTCTATGTGCAGCTGAACCAGATGCAGAAGTAGATCCGTTCGCCAGAAGAGGTAGATCGGTAAGGGAAGGGTCGCGAGAGAGTATGGCGCCACCGAGCTTCTTTGCAAGCGCGCCATTGCGATAATGATAAGCTGACCCGTATGGCCCGTCTACGGGTACTGCATAGTCTGGCGAGTTGAGGTTGGTTTGTGAAGGTGTACTGTATAGCTGGCGCGCGCGTTCTTTCCCTTTGGCACTGCTAGATTTGCCATCTGCAGAATTGGCAGAGCTAGAAGTCGTAGAAGCTGTTGAGGGGTGATGATAATGGTGGTGGTGGATGAAGTATGTTGAAGATGAAGCTGACCCAGCTACTGAAGAAGCAGAAGACGCAGAAGCGCCCATCGCGGGAGAAGCTGCTCTGCTACTGAATCTGCTCGTCGGACCTTCCGTATCTGACAGCGGACTCATGGCGTTCGATCCGTTCTGCATTGTGCCAGTGGTAAACCCACTCCCTGCACTCGTGAATCCTCCATGATGCCTGTATCTCGGATTGCCAAGTGTGCTCAATCCGCTGCCTGCGCTGTTGATCCTTCTCACGCGGGCAGCTGTATGAGCAGCGGAGTTGCGGGAGCCTTCTGCAATCCCATTGCTACTTCCATAGCCACCGTTTGCACTTGCTCTGTCGTCGTTGTCGCTAAGTGCGAACGCGTATTCGCCATCGTCTGTGACGGAAAGCGAGGATCTCGAAGCTGAATTTGAAGACGAGTGGAGGGCGTTTCTCGGGGGGTTTTCCTGGCGATGCAGACGGTGTGCAGCATCCACTACAATGGTAGCGTCTTCTTGCAGCAGTGATGGCAGCTGCACCGTCGTTTCTGCCTGCCCCAACCTTGGGCTGCTCAAGCTCGAAGGGGGAGATCCATCCGAGGCCGCGCTGCTCGAGCCAGAGGTATAGTAAGGCGGCGGATCCAGCAAGCCGTCGTTGGTATCGCTGAAGATGTAGTATGGCGTCCCAGGCCGCGAGCTGGCCATGGCAGCAACCCTTTTGGTGGGAGAAGAAGCGACGAGGGGGGTTACTCGAAAAAGGTTAAAGTGCTATGACAGACACAGCCGCAGTCGGAGTTTGCCGCAAGTCTTGACGTTTCACAATTGAAGTAGTTGGTATGCTTTACTTCGACTGAAGTAGTAGGTCTAAGCTCAAAGCTGTCCTGATTCCTTCGTGATGTTGACGTTTTCCTCATGAAATTCAAGACACAGATACGGCGGATCCCACCCAAACGGGAAGGTGGGACAGTCTCGTCGGTATAAACAGATGACAACAAGGTAGGTAGATGCAAGAGCTACATAACACAGGGAACATACCTTGTTTGGCTCAGAAGACCGCTCCGAAAGAGCCAATGATAAGATACGTCAACAACTCGTCAGACACGTGCTTCCTTCCCGTGAAGCTTTTAAAGCATTAGAGACGCTATGACATGCTTAGCTATCGTACTGGCTTAAGTGCGATGATGTTTACTGCGATCAGTCCAGTGCCAGGCCAGATTGGAATCGCCAGCCTTGTTCGCAAAACATTGAAAGAAGAACAGATGCCTTTTACTTATACCATGCTTGATATATGCTCCGATGTCATCACCGTCTTCAGCATCACTGCCAGCGCGAATGCCAGCCAGAAGACCAAGGCCAGCGAAACAGTTTCTGTTCCTACTGCTAGCAGCAAGCTCCCAATGGGATCCGACAGCTGCACAAGATGTCAGTGATATAGCTTATGCACTGAATCTGACGTCTTTGCATACCCTCCTCATGCCCAACAGCAGACCGCAAAACGCGACGGAGTATATGTCCAATGAATGGAATATCTGGAACGACCGTCTCTACGGCGGGGACGAGTCTACCTTAGACTTCATTGCAGATCCTTTCGCATCGTCGCCTGAGAGCGTGCTGTCGATCTTGTATCCCGAAGGCTCGTATCGACAAACGCCAATGTCGAACGTCCCGACAGGCGGACTCACTGTTTACCCTTCCTTGTCGACGTCGGAAGAGTCAGAAGATGTCAGTCATGCTCTTCTCACCTATAAAGTGGCATTTCAAGAAGCGTTTCGGTGGAACAAGGGAGGGAAACTGCCTGGATTGTGGAGCGGTAAAGACACCAAGGAGTGCTCGGGAGGGAATCAAAGTGACGGAGACGATTGTTGGAGTGTGCGATTGATGTGGAGAGCAGATGGCGCCGGAGAAGGTGAGTTACCTAGATCGAGGGGGAGCTTGGGAAGCTGATTCGCTATCATCAGTATACGCGTACCTACCCTCAGAGAACAATTTCTGTGCTGGTGCTTTGAACACAACTCTCCCGAATGGGATGACGGTCGTCTGTAACGACGATTATGGCACGTCCATTGGTCGCGGAGCCTTCAACCTGACAGCGGGACAGTAAGGATAGATAGGCAGACGCGAGAACGTCTTGAGGCTGACCATGTGTCTTTCAGATATATAGATATTTCGCTTTACGTATCTATCAATAATCCAGGGCTCTCAGATGGAAGCCTGCAGCTCTGGGTCGACAGCAAGCCAGTCATTCGCCTCGACGATATCGTTTTCCGGAAGAAGGCATCCTATCCGACAAGGTATGTTGCTGAAGCCGTCAAGTAATTCGTTGCAGACTGATGCCAATGCGCCTGTAGGATCTTCTTTTCTACCTTCTTTGGCGGCTCGACTTCCGAATGGGCCAGTCCGCAAACACAGAAGAGCTACTTCAAAGATATGCAGGTAAGAGGGCTTGCTTGGTGAGCGAGTCGCTTGCCTATTTTGACGTTTTGTTCTCGCCAGGTCTGGCTGAACCCGACCGAGTTGCGAGCAGCGGATTCAGAGTCTTCGGGTGCACCTTCGCTCAGTATATGTCTCATATCTTTGATACTCTGTAGCGCAATGTCGTTGTTAGGTGTACTTCATGCGTAGTGCCCAGGTCGGGTCAATAATAGTGATGGCAGGAAAGTAGAGACACTTCATGGCTTGTCGCGCATTGCATGATTGCTCATTTTGCGATGCGCCTGAGCATCTTCTTGTCCCAAAAGATCACCGTTGTAAAGCCTAAAGCGCGTCTGTCCGTAGATCATCGGCCTGCTTGAGCGTGAAAAGAGCGCTGCGGTGCCTCTGCGTAATGTCATCAGAGCTCTAGGCTGCTTCTATGGCTTCTTCTGACTGCTGTATGGTCGCAATTTGATGGTTGAAAGTCGCCAGAACAGCGCCAGCATCGCATCGAGCCAAAGGTGGGATCTTGTATGGCCATTGCAGGTGATTTGAGCTGATCCAGTTCCCTCAAAATGGCAGAATCGAGCATCCTGAGTGGTCAGATGAAGCCATAACATCCAGCTGTAAGCTCTTGCAATCGCGCTAACTGCTCGCGTGGCAGAGAAGCTGAATCAGGTACTCGCTCCTTTTTGGACTTGGGACGATTCACAGCGCAAAGTCAGCGCAAATACTCAAAGTCGCTGGTCGACGACAACGACCACTTAGACCAAGCAACATCAGTACATCTGAGAAACGACGACGACGAAGCCATCGATTTGGGCAGTCTGCGCAAAAGACAAGGTCAAGAAGGCTCAAGCGGGAGCGGTAGCAGTCAGAATACGCAAGGTAGCAACAACGACGATAGTAACGATTATAGAAGTACACAGCCTGATCCTGGTAAGCTCGTTGAACTCTCTCGATCCGCCAGAGAATTCGGCCTGACCGCATTTACACGCTGCGCTTTCCAGCTCAAACACCCAGGACATCGCAATCTCAGCCTTCGAGAGACACCGAGAGTGAATATACATTCGATCTTGTATCACAAACGCGCTCTGTAACGTCGCAGAGCAGTTCTCGCGACGATCCAAGCGAAGACACTCTCCCTTTCTCCCGCACTTCTTCATCTCCTTCTACAAGAACATCTTCAAACACTTCAGAAGACGACTCTTACTCGACGCCTACCTCTGCCGGGCAAGCGAGTCTTTCGGCCACAGACAACGAGACGAGCACGTCTAATATCCAAAGAGAGCAGGAATCCCAAGGACCTTCCTCCACGACTGTGCAAACTTATTCACCTACATCCACTGAAGTAGGCGAAGAAAGCTCAGCTTCTAGCCGAACAAATACAGAGACATCAGAGCCGACATCGGTCACAGGCACAGCCCCGCTTACGGGATCGCGTTCTTCAGAGGACGGACCGACTCAGACGAGCGACATCAACACATCACCAACCTCTTCAAAGGCCTCTCCTACATCGAGCGAAGCTTCTGATCGTGCATCGGTTAATTCTGCCGGTCCCTCGCCAACATCCGCTCCATCGACTCGTGCTAGTAGCATAGCAAGCATGGAAGCAAGCGGAGGCTATACTGCTGCGAGCCAGCCTCAAGAAACAGATAACGGATCCGATCAGAACGGGTCTTCCCAACAACCTACGCGAACCAGAGGTGAAGAGGGCAATAATGATAATGGCGATGGAGGGAACACATCTCAGCCTACCCAGAGCAATACACAAGGCGGGAATAATAACGGCGACGATGGGGATCAGCCCAGTTCACAGACACAGGATCAGCCTACTACAGAGGATCAGCCCCAAAGCACAAGTACTGCAACGCCAGATGACACCACTACTTCTTCAGATGACTCTTCTACTACGACTACGAGCCGTCCTACGCAGACTCAGACCCAGCCAGATCCCGATACAAGTACGACCACTCAAGAAACGACAAGTCGTACTTCTCAGACCGATTCGGACACTTCTTCCACATCAACTAGCACATCTGACAATACTGGCACACAAACGCAATCGGATTCCAGCACGTCTCTATCAACCGGGACCAACACGGATGCGGACGCTTCTGCTGAGCCAACGACTGGAACCTCTCGTGGTACTTTGTCTGGCAGTAATACTGCGACAGGGTCAGACAGTAGTATAACAGGCTCAGACATCAGCACCGCACCTAGTGCAAGCGGAACCGGACTTACAGGCTCAGGCAACGGCTCCAACGTCGCCCAATCACCTTCTTCGGCAGTGACCAGCGCTGTAGGCGGCAATGCAGCCACTAGCGCTCCAGCCTCTGCGGCAGTTTCAGCTGGCAACACGGCAGCTGTTCAAACGGCCTCTGCAGACGCTGCTTCATCAGTCTCCATCGGGCAACAGGTGCTTCCCACATCAGCCGAAACAGAATTGTCGCGATTAAGCGATATTTTCCAACCTACACCGACCTCTCTTTCACCTGGAGAAAGTGTCTATTTCTCGACTGGAACAGATGCGAATGGAGTTCCTACCACGCTGACTACCACGACTAGAGGGAGAAATCCATTCTTGAATGGTAACACAGATGGAGGTCTCAGCACTAGTGGTAAGATCGTTGCGGGAACTGTCACGGGCATAGTCGCCGGCGTGATCATCATCGCGGCTGTCGTTTGGCTGTTGGGCAAGGTGAGTAGACCGATAGCAGTCAATTTTCCCTGCAATGGCTCACAAACATGTTTGCTCAACAGCGCCGCCGCAGCAAATTCGTTCGGCCAATCGTAGAACGCCTGCATACTACTGGCTCTGCTTACTCTCTTCCTGGTCTCGTGGCAAGCGGAGGTGCCGCAGGCGGTGCAGCTGCTCACAGACGTCGCTCGCGAGCCTTCAGTATCGAGTCAGCCGATTCCTACGCGCCCATATCTTTCGAGAATGGCGGCGATCTGTCATCTCCTGAAAGATGGTCGCCTACATCTCGACCGCTTCATCATCGGCAGATGAGCTCAGGTCCAGACATGTCCCAGATCTATAGGGATGATCCTTCAGACAATGGGTACTTCCTGCCTGCTGGCGCCGCTCCCTACTCAGCGAGATCTCATCGGACATATCCGTCTTCTGGAAGTGCTTTGACGCCATCTAGCTCAGAACAGTATCTGTCGGATGTTGCAAGGAGCCAGCACAGACTCTCGGGATCGACAAGTACACACGCAACGACTGTACTCGATTACGCCAATGCTTCTGATGGTTCTCGCAACTCGCCAACCGGAAACTCGAGGAAACCGCAGCTGGCTATTCACCTGGCCCCCTCACAGCAAGAACTACTTCATCCTTCATCCTCTCCCTCGGCAGACGATAGGTCCATGACGGAGAGTCCACTATACTCTGACAATCCCCCTCTACCCAAATCACCCACTTTACAACCTACTCTTTTACAAAGACGAACTACCGATCCTTTCGGTGTCAAACATAGTTTGCGAGTGATCAATCCGGACGTTCGGCATTCCGGACAAAGCACAGCAAGTATCGTTTCACCTACATCTATTTCTCGAGCAAGTACGCCGAGCGTTATGATGACAGATAACGAATTCTATTATGATGAACCTATATCAAGCTCGAGAGGACAGACTTTCAAACCCATGCATCTAGATCTCGGAAAGCTTACCAGACCCGAATCTGCAATGAGCAATGGTTCAGTGTATACGCCGAATCAGGTAGATCAAGTAGGGTTCTTTAGGGGAGATTGATAGAGCTCTGACCCTTAGAGGGCAGACAGTAACTGATAAATGACATGTATCAACAACATACTATTCTCTCTACTCTTACGACCATTAGCAAAGGTTTTTCTCGTTGAGCAGAGCTCGGTAGCAACAAGGGGCAATCAGCAGTAAATCGTTTCTTGTTTCAATGTCATGTACCTTTACATTTTAGATGTTCCCTGCAGAATTCGCAACAATATAGCAATGCAGATTATCAGCTTCTTCGCACATCAGTAGGAAGTATTCCGGTAATTCTGGCTGGACACCGAAACGGCGACAAGGGCAGGCTTCGGAGAAGATCCACTGCCTCTTTGGCATGATTGGAACGTCAGCCAGACCCTGACACCTCTTTCTTGTCAACCAAGTTTCTCCCGCAAACCTCCATTCGAGACTATCGAGACACCATCACAAAGAGAGACTACCAAGTCACTATCACTACCAGCATGAAGTTCACGCTACCGCTTCTCACCGTGGCTCTTGCAGCAGCTGTCGATTGCCTGGGCGCCGAGGTCGCTGCAAGGGACACCGCTCCCGAAACGATCAATATCAGCCAGCTTCAATGCCTCGAAGACGGAGAGGGCACGCCTTTTAGCAACTGCGTGAGTCGGTTCATTCTTATAGTAAGCTGTGCAGCTGACGCTCAGAGTGCTTTCGATCGGAACCTCCATGGCTTCAGGTAACAGCATTTGGGAACTACAAGAAGCCAAAGATCGTAAGTTGAAGAAAGCTCGTGAAGTGATGTCGGTACTGACCACCGCAAGCAGAGTAATTGTGCTGATTTAGCGGCCAAGATCAACAAGCCAGGATACGCCTTGACAGCTGACGGCGTCGGCAATTGCTACGTGGGGATGTGAGTAATATCCGAAGCCAAGTCTTTGAGCTCTGTCTGATGCCTTTTGAAGTGGAGGCATCGAGAATGGTCTGGCACATGCAGACGTGACAAAGTCGGTCATCTTCCCAAATGGTGCAGTCAGTGACTGGGTCAAGTATTGGTCCAAGACGTGTTTCACCAAGCAGACCGCTCATACCATGGCGCATTGCACCGTCAAGGAGAACCCCAATCTCGTTCTGATCATGTTTGGAGACCAGAGTTAGAGAGAAGGACAATAAGAGCGTACAGGCATGAGAATGCAGTTTCTGATACGTTGAGACATTGCGCGCCTGTACATTAGGCGATATACCCAGATTGTTGGCTGTTCAACTCGCTTTGCTTGTCCTCGATTTCAAGTTCTGAAGATGGCCCTTGCAAGGTCTTCGAGTGTAAGGCTCATTCGACATACATGGATTGATGCATGCTTAAGCTGACATCTTCGATGCGTCCAGTCCAAGATCCCTTCGGATGTGTAAGAAGCAGAAAGGCCAGCAAGCATTTCAAGGATTCAAAAGCTGAAGCTGCCATGTAGAAACCGTATTCTCTACTGCAAGAACCTCAACTTCAAGACCAAAGGAGAAGATCGTGCGTCGTTTTGCTTGCCTGAACAGCCGGAAATCTGGCTGATTTGGCCTGGTCTTGCAGTCTACGAGCTCTTTGGGCGGTATGGAGGGATCAGGCAGATCCGGATAGGCAATGGGCCCAAGACAAGGGGGACAGCATACGTCGTGTACGACGATATCTTTGATGTGCGTTCGTACGCCTTCGAGAAGAAAGCGTAACGCTGCTGACCAGACTTCGAGCAGGCAAAGAACGCCTTCGAAAACCTCAATGGCTTCCATTTACAAGATAGATACCTAGTCGGTAAGCTGCAGTCATTCTGCCTGGCTTGAGCGCCCTCTGAGTCTCTACGCACCAGTCCTATATCACGCGGCTACGAAGACGGGGTACAAGGCAGATCTAGCGAGGCGAGAAGCAGAATTGACGGCAAAGAAGGAGGCGCACGGTAGGTTGGGAGTCTCCACTGCTTGAGCTGTACTGACAAGTTACTTGCAGGCATCAAGGACGAAGACTGATCTTTTCGCTTTGCCATATGTTGCACTATCAGGTCTGTCAGAAGTGCTCTGTCGTGCAATACTGTATCGATACAATCCACGTTACTATAGCTACACTGAGATCGCTTCAGAATCGCTGATCTGGACGGACAAAGACCTTGATTGTCGAGTTCCGAGTAATAGCTACGACCAAACCTGGCAAGAAGGCTATACCCGACAATAATTCTGTCGAGATTTGCTTGGAGGATACCGGCTGCAGACCTGGTACCTCGCTCCTATTGGGCGCTCGATGCCAGAGCGGTTTTCCCCCTTCGGTTTCAGCTGATGGGTTTTGACCATTGACGCCAGACTCAATCGTTCGCCGCCGTGATAGCGAGAGCGACGACATAGCCGATGTTCGACGGTTGTATACAGAATTCTAATAATCGGGTGAGTCAGCGAACTCGGCTGTGACGTTCGTAAACGTGAAGGCGCTCACATGCTGTTGATTATGCGACGCGTGTCTATGCGAGGTATGGTGCTGATGCGCCTTGGGTCTTTGTAAAGCCGCTGACGACAGCTCCCATAGGATGAGTCGGCAATCCTCGCTAACACTTGCGAAGCGCTGCGTCCGCCCGTCGCATCGCCAAGCATCAAATGCAAGGCCAGTGAGAAAGGAGGCATGGCCTTCGCAGCGAGCTACTATTCTCTGCTCGAAAGGTGCCCACACACAAGCTAGATCATCTTGTCCGCCGGTCTTTGGGAAAGGCAAGCTGATCAGTAAGACTAACGACTCATACTTTGATTACTAACCAAAACAAAGCGTCCGTCTGGCGACCATGTCACGCATGTCAGGGCGCCGAAGTATGCGGAAAATGTATCAAGAAGCCGCTGCGAGCCAGCATCTAATATGCGAAGACATCCGTCCTCGCTGACGACAGCGACGTGTGCATTGTCGGGTGAGAAGGCGAAGTCTGCCGCAAGAGAGACCAACTTCAGCGATCCCTAATTCATCTTGACTGCAGGTTTCTCTCAGCCATACCTGTTATGGGCTTCCGGCTGACCTTCCAATGTGCTAGCGGATTGAACTTGCCTGCATTCTTGCGGTCTCCAGGCTGGGGTATCGTAACGATAATGTCTGTTGTATGTTCGTCCAGCGGGGCTAGAAAAGGTTTATGCCTAGCCGAGAGCTTGTCTCCGTTGGTATGCGAAGACCCGTGTCCTTCTGAAGACTGTTCATTTCCATCCACATACGAGTCTACACGCTGCAACGGCTGTACGGGAGCAAGCACTGATCCCGGCTGCGGAGCCAACCCATGAGCTGGAGTGAATGAGTTTGGATCGTCTCTATCGCGATCGAAGAATGCCATTGTACCGTCTTGGAAAGCAGCAGCAAAGATCGTATCGCTGGCAAGCCATTGAACCTTCTTGACAGGCGCTGCCGACACGAATGGCGTCGCTTTCCCAGGCGCAGTAGACGCTGCCGCTAGTGATGCGTCTTTGTTGTATCTTGTATAGCGACCGGAGAAGCATTCTATCCACATTAGATCGCCGGTGGAGAAGCCGACGAGCAGGTCCAATCTGTCATGCGAAAGCGAGTTTTGGTTCACAGCGAGACACACTGGGACGGCGCCAAAGGCCAAACGTGCGATAGGATCCTGTTACAAAATGTATATCAGCTGGGCATCTGGAAGGCCCTGAAAGCCAAGGCTTACGCGTGATTTTGCCCGTGGACTTATGTCTGTTATGATGATGACTTTGCCGGCGGTGAAGATAGCGAGAGAGACATCTCTATACTCTTGTCCTGCCCATAGCTTTTCCGCTCGCCCGCTGAAGGGGAGTCCTTCGTATGCTTTGACGAATGTCGAGCTGGTCCCTCTGAATGCGCTTTTGGGTTTTGAGGCCGCCGCTGGTTGTTGTGAATTGATGGGCCCGCTACCTAAAGAAGAAATGCCCACAGAGGAGGGTAGGGATATTAGAGGTTTCCGCTTCGAAGAGTTCGCATATTGCAGACTTGACGCCGACGCGGCAGGCAGAGCATTCGCATTGTCGTACGAAGATGCAGACGAGCTCTCGTCGGCTGCTGATGATGGCTGGAGTGATTCGACTGCTGAAGGCTCTCTGCTTCTTGCGCTGCGTTGATTGCCGCCCAGACCCAAGATACCGCCGGAGCCTGTTGACTGCGACGGCGGAAAGCGAATGACAGCTGTAGCTAGACAGGACGGCCAATCCGGCTGCGCTTGCTGTGCAGCTGCTACGACTGCTACGTTGCTGATGCCAGGTGCCATAGGCGGAGCTGAAGACGGCGGAGGTGGAGTGACTTCATATGCGAGCTCGTACGCTCCTTCGGGCGCATGGAAGCTGTATGATTCGGACGTTGCAGCAATGGGAGGAAAAGGTAGGCGTTCATCCACAGCAGGCGTTGTTGAAGACCGTCGACCGAGCATTAGGACCACGCAGCACGGAAAGGTAGACCAGCGTGAGTTTCAAGGAAGAAGACGCCAAAACCAGATGGCAGACAGAAGAAGAGAAGAAGCAGAGAACCCATAAGTCAGCATTTCCCACATCTTTGGATGGCACGGCGGCCTGTTCAGAGCTTGTTTGGGCATAATGGATCGGCCCGGACTGGCCTGTCCTCAGCTCGACATCTGGGAAGGTTGGAAGCTCACGCTTTGCTGGCCATCGTACAACTACCTGCTAAGGATGCTCTTCAAGTCACGGCTCTCCTGTCTCTGCGTGACGCATCGATGGCTGCCTGTTGCGATAAGAGCTTCTTCGTCTTTGAAGTGCTCCGACGACCGTAGCTTTTACTGCAGTGTATACGCTGATAATCAAGCCTGACTGCTGACGTCGTGGCCTGAGGCGATTCCGAGAAGAAAAGGCAAAAGCAACAGCAAGGCGCGGACACCTGAGCTGCGATCCCAGCTTCTGATGGTGATAGCATGATCTCTGGCTATCATTTAAAGTCCTCATTCTCCTGGGCTATTCAGTGTGGACCTGCTGCTATTCCCACCGATGTCTCCAAACCCCGTTTCGTGAAAACTCGTCGCCATCCTTTCATCAACATCGCATGTACGCTGCCCATGCTTTGATATCCTCACTATGTTCTCAGACGACTCCCCTCGTTGACTGCGAAGTGACCTGGGATAAGGCGGGGGCACCCGAAACTCCAATGATAAGCAATAACCCCACGTATGTTGAGCAGTCACGCAATAATCTAGCGAGATAAAAGATGCTCTTCTGCATCGGGCATCTCTTCTCTTTCTCTTTTCATTTCTTGACTCACCCTCATCGACTCTATCCGCAAGTTGGAAATCGTTCTTACCAAGTACCAAGCATGGCACCTTCGCTCTTCGGTAGTTGGGGTAACTCAAATACCAATATCGGAGCCAAGATCGCTTCACCGGCTTCCATGGAGAAAGCGAAAGCTGGGCTGGCCAAATCTATTCCAGCCGTAGCTTTTCGAGACGACAACTTCTTTCAGCTGGAGCGCCGTGCTATCTTCTCTAATGTCTGGATTCTGGCCAGTCATACTAGTCGCTTTGCTGCATCCGGGGACTTTGTCGCTCAAACGTACGCTGGCTTCTCGTACTTTATCATCCGAGGTCAAGACGGAAAGTATTACGCTCATCACAATGTCTGCCGACATCGAGTAAGCCTAATGCTGCTTGAGTGATGTCTAGTAGCTGAATACATCCACAGGCCTTTCCCGTACTGAACAAAGCCGAAGGCTCGGCTTCCATCATCGCTTGCAAGTATCACAGCTGGTCCTATCGACAGGATGGCGCTCTCGTGAAGGCGCCCAAATTCGATAAAGAGCCAGACTTTAAGAAGGAGGAGAATGTAGGTATAGGTCTTTGGACAGCTGGACTTGAGCAACTGATATGCCTTAACTCGATAGGGTCTCTTCCCTATCCACATGCACGTTTCCGACAAAGGCTTCATCTTTATCAACTTCTCTGCTGAAGAGCCTGTCGCCTTCGAGGATCACTTCGGCACACTGACGAACGAATGGTCGAAGCTACCTGTCGAAGAGTACAGCTATGCTTACAGCTGGCAAGTCACCGGCAAGTTCAACTGGAAGAGTAAATCATGGCTTCCGCAGCAGAAACGACTGAGCTGATCAAACGCTTGCACAGCTCTGATGGACGGCTATCAAGAGTGCTATCATTGTAGGCAGAGCCTCAGCTGCGCGAAGGGCTCTCTTATTGACTCCCTATACCTGCGCAGGTACCATTGGTCATCCGGGCTTCGCAAAAGCTCTTGATCTGTCAAAATATGATGTGGTACCTTTCACGAACTTCGCTAGGCACCAGGTTCCGAACAAGAATCCTGACGACAAGAATCCTCCTACCTTCACCTTCACATTTCCCAAGTAAGCGCGATTCGTATAGCTGCCCTCAGATCCAGCCAACTTGCTTTTATCTTGCAGCACTGGAACAACCACAACGCCCGAAATGTGGTATGCGCTCTAGAAGCATGTTTATACGCACAACAACAATGAGATCTGACTACACTTCAGGTATATGATGCGATGCGTACCCGTGTCCGCTCACGAAACCCGATTGTATGTCGATATACCCACTAAAAAGGAATAGAATCATGATGCTAACTTGTGAAACCCGAAAATGTTTGCAGGGAGTACGATGTCTACAGGCACAAAAGCATGGGAATAGACGAGTTGAAGGTGTTCATGAAGTTTTATGGTGAGCTGCCGCGCTCTCTACGAGAAGAGAAGCTGTCCTCAAAGTCACCTGTGCAGAGCAAGTCGAACAGGAAGACTACGACTTGTGCGAAGCTACGCAACGTGGCCTCGAAGCCGGAATCTATTCCAAAGGTACCTTGCATCCTAACAAGGAGAATGGAGTGTAAGTTGACCGACAAGTGATCGTGGAGGAGACGGTACATGACTTACCGCCCCACAGGCTGTATTACCAAGGCCTCATCCTTGATCGCGTCGTGAAGCACCGAGACGAAGAGAAGCTGGTCGGCAGGGAGATCAACCCAGCCATACCCCAGTCGCAGCGCAGCGACAGCACTTGTGCCGCCTCAGTCATTTGTTCCGGCATGGGCAGTACTGGTGTGCTGTCTTGGTGAAAGCTTCGCTGCTTGCGTTGACGCTCCCCTTGGACTCTGCGTGTAGGCGGTGTATATGATTTGATATGTGTAGCCTAAGTCGTTAAGTGTTAGCTCAGTGGCTGTCGTGACCTTGTACGCTTCATTGATAGTGCCGGCAGGATCGTGTCTATTGTGACTAGAGTATTTCCTAGAATTGCGGTTGCTGTACTCGAGTTTTGTATTGTGCGAGCTAACTGTAGATGCCGAACGTCATAGAAAGGTAGCTGTCTCCGCAAGTCAGGGCCGGGCGCATCGTCGCTTCCACTGTCTCGATCGATCCCGGCAGGATGGCCTGTCCTTGAGTCTTCAAGCGTCTCAAGCAGGCTGCGAGGATTAAGCAGCGTCGAATCCAGGGCAGACGACACGCGGTCGTAAGTTGTTGTCCAGACTTCCCAGCGCGCAAGAGGCGAGCTGCCTGAAAAATTTGACTTCCGTCTTATGCCAATCAACACGCTGCCGTCGGTATCCCAGCAGCCTCTCTCGTCAAGCTGTATATCGCCCAAGTGATGAGAAGACCAGCTGGGTACCTCTTCGGGAGACGAAGCATCGGAGTGCGTGGAGACCCCGTTCCTTGTATGAGTAAAGATCGTGTCAGGGTGATCGGGCACTGCGCTGTTTGAGGACACGCCATTGCTGACGGCGCTTCGGCCCGCCAATTCCTCAGCCTTCTTGCGATCATTGGCTGCGTGACTGAAACGCCTTAGCCCATGAGGCGACAAGGGGTATGAAAGACCTTGGACATCCTCTGAGGGTCTCCGGCCCGCCCCGCCGGCCGTGCGACGATGTGCCAAGGGCGATAGCGAAGCGCTCTTTGTAGCGCTCGAATCGCCAGCAGGACTGAAAGGCCGACAATCGCAGGCTGCAAAAGAGGACCGTGACACTCGATAGAGCTGTAGGACCGCAGATGACAGTCCTGCTGCCACTGACAGGCCACTGTGATCGTAATTACCACACGAGGGGCACTTGCTGCCAGCAATGTTAAAGACTCGGAGCTTCTTGACTGGACTGCTTGATGCGGTCAGCACCAGAAGCTGTGCACCATCTTCTCCATCGTGTATTGAGATCGTGCCGTTCTTGAAAGCTAAGGCAAAGATGAGTCTTCCTTCGACATGGCAGCTGGCTTCAGCCGTGACTCTACTATGTATTGCATTCTCCGTTATGAGGCTCATGAGTCGATTTTCGTCGTCTCTCTTTGTCCAGATCTGTACAGACTTTGACTGGAAGATGCGCATGACCACGACTCGATCTGACCTCTCATCGAGAAAGGTCGTCCTGCAGGGCTCGCTCGCTGATGGCACGACCGCAACACATTCCGACGCATCTGACGCCCACTCCATTACGCACCCGTCCTGATGCGCGGTATAAAAGGTGACAGCGAGATGCTGGGTGTCTGTGCTGCCCAAGGCTTTAGGAGGTTTCTGGTCGTCGACGCTGTGTTCCGCGATCAGATCAACTATGCGCCGCACCGTTGTCCCGGGCGGGTGATGTAGCACACTCGGCGAAGCTTGCGGACGGACAGGCCAGATCAGGAGCCGTCCACTACTGGCGGCTGCCGCACAGTAGTCTGCTCGATCGGATATAGCCAAGGCGACCAAGTGCTCGCCACGCTGCAGGGCGCCTTTGAGCGATAGAGTAATTTGTGATTTCGAGGAATCGCTGTTGCTGATAAACGGCAAGATTACGATAGCGTGCTCTAGGGGCACCCATGTGGCAGTGGATTCTCCGTCGCGGCTGCAAGCGAGCAATTCTATATCTGAATGCCGAGATGACATGACCTGTGCGATGATAGACGGGTCATGCGGACCCGGTAGGTCGCGTCCGGTCGACATCTCAAGCTCTTGCTCTTGCGCGGCATCCCTTGTATTGAGCATCTCGCTGCCCTTTAGAAGCTGACGCAGCAACAAGTACAGAACAAGCGTTGTGAAAGAGATCGGAAGTACCACAAATTTGATGGCTGTCTGTATGGAGCTTCGAGTAATGTTCGAGAGAGAGGATGAGGGCTGATTTCCGTGCCCGAAGAAAAAGACGAAGGGCGTTGCGATGTGGACATGGACTGCTTCGGAAGGGCGCGCCCCGAGGTGTTGCCAGAAGGCCTCGCTTGCAGTGAGAAAAGCACCGGAAGTCTTGCTGAGCTTCGGGCCCTCCGCAAAGTCTAAGTTCGAACAGAAGGCTGGAACAAAGTAGTCTGCGCCGTAGAGAATATATAGGAACCAATTGGATGCGACCAGCTTAGTAGGAGACACGATGACAGCTCTTAGCTGATTGTCTGGGTCGCGAGTAAGCCAACTTACAAGGATCGCAGTGTACGTTCTGGCTTTACGCTCTTGAAACGATCTGATCAGACCTTCCGCCAATTTGGGAATCTTGCTTCCTTCTAAGTACCGTAAAGATCCTTTTGAAGTCGGTGTTCTAGATCCTTGCGTAATGAAGTCTGCCAGTTCAAGTCTTTGCATGTCGATACTGAGGACAGTAATAAAATAGGTCATCTCCAGGGCGAAGTCCATGATGAGTGCTATAGCGTTGAAGACGACCATCTCTCTAATCACTCTTGCCGGTATGAAGATGTACAAACCCCATATGAAGAAGAGCTCGGCAACGAGATTCAGGAAGATACTGACTCCGCTCATTGATAAGCCTTCTGCTATCCGCTCTTTGACAGAAAGGTTGATGGAAGTGGAAGAGACAGCACTAGTGAGGACGAACATATTGTCGACGCCCAGCACGATGATCAAGAAAGGAATAAGTTTCCAAGGCACTGGTCGATGCTGTCAGAGATTGACTTGACATGCACAGCTTGTGTGACTTACCAAGATTAATCTTGTAGCCAGCTAAAGCGCAGAGACTGAGCGACATCATGCCCGAGGCGAGCGACTGAACGATCCCTGTAAGGACTAGACCCATCTTCGAGTGCACTTTGTCGAGTCCGCGAAGAGTCGTGAAGATGTAAAGCCCCACGACCACGTACCCAAGATAGAAGAAGACGTCCTCCCAGGCTTTTGAGCGTACTCTGACATCGGAGCGATGCTTCATGACAACCTTGGCATCCTTCTTCGCTTTCTCCACCAGTATGATGTCTGACGAATCGGCAGTCAAAGATTGCAGCAGTTCGTGCAGAACAGGCAGGCTTGGCGTTTCTTGTAGGAAGACAGTGAGGACGGCGTAGTCGGCTTTTCGCATCGTTGACCCGGAGTGTACTCGGCCGCCGAAGAGCACATCATGACGGAGAGGCATGTCGTGATATCTCGACTCTGCCAAGTTGACGGTTGCGATTAGGGAGGTGTCGGCCAGCATTGCGCTCTCGTCGTTGTTCCAGTATGCCATGGGCGATAGGGTAAGGCATCTTTGGTACGATGCTACTCCAGGATCTTCCAATTGAACGCAGGGAGCCGCAGACCTCATGCGCTCCGACGAAAGAGCCTCTTGCAGCTTTCTTTCCAGCTTGTGCACGCTGTGCAGCGCCCTTCGATCCAACACGCCATGCTCGCTAGCTGTACCTCCATCTTCTGGAAAGCCTAAAAGTATCTGCTGCACCGATACCTCTCGAAACTTTGGTATTCTCTGCCAACATGCTTCTTCGGAGTTAACGACAAGGGCATCCAGATCTTGCCAGGGCAGCTTGAGATCTCTAGCACGAGCTATGCTTCCATCTGCTCCAATAAGATTCCAGGTGGGCGATGTTCTGAGAAAGTCGAAGAAGTCCGAGGTAGACGAAGGAGCCGTCCAGGCGTAAAGTGAGAGAACGGGGTATGTGAGGGCGCATAGGAACACGCAGCAGTGCAACAGAACTGCGATCTGATGGGTTGCGACAAAGCGTCCCCATGCTTGCAGCTTGCTCCTGGCGTAGATCTGGCTGACAATGTACCACCGCATTTCACCATTTTGGGACGCCATGTTCAGAGCTCCAGGCTGGATCGGATACACCTTTCGCTGTTGATGTTATGGTCTGGATCCCAGTGTTTCGCGCATCTTCTGCAGCAGATTTGGATCGTCTTTTCCAGCAGGCCGAGCGCAAAGTCACGAAAAGGCTTGGTAAGAGGATGACCGGTAATCTTCAGACTTCAATGCGATTTCAAGACTTTTAAACAGATAGACCTGCTTGGAAGCTACTCGCGACAATGGAGTTCATGTCTGATGTATCAAGCGGCGACGACAGGTACCGCCCTTCGTTCTTCGAGCTGGCTGCCCAAGGTTCGCAAAACTACGCAGATCATCGAGCTATGCCAAGATTGAGCCTGCGATTCCAACTTCCCTGTAGAGCAATTACGCGACCTCCTCCAGCCTGTCGTGCGGTACCTGCTTTCCGTATGTCGTTTCGTGCAGTCCGGCTATTCGAATATCAAGTCTGAACTCTGCAATAGGTTCTAGCTACAAGATATCCTCGCTATGCATTACGATTTTCCAACAAACATGAAGAAACTTACGCCGTGATGATGCTGCTCGTCGAGCGACATTATCTTCAGCAGTGGAGTCAGTTTGGATCTTCCGCGCCCTGGCTTCTACTGTGCCTACTCACGTTGTTTCCGATCTATTGCAGGCGCTTCTTTTGCCGAAAACTTCTATGGCATGAAACGAAGAAGGCGGCCGGGCGTCTCGTCAGAGCGTGCCCAGTCTGCCATAGATCTGTTTACAGATCACGAACAGCTTCGCCAGCGAGAAAGGAGGTGGTCCTTGTTGTTCCTTGTTGGAATACCATACATCCGGTCTAAAGTAGACGATCTTTACGAAACCTTGGGGGGAGGTAACGGAGGGGATCTGTTCGGAGACAGACCGCAAGCTCAATCGCTGAACGACGGTGTGAGCATGGACCTGATTGGACTGTGTTCCGTCAACTGATTTACGACAACAGCGTACGGAAAGTCGCATCACAGCTGCTCGCAATCGTCTAAAATCCTTATTTATACAATGTTGGCCGGCTTTGACGAAGGGCTATGAGGCGACACTACTTGCTTACAACATCGCCTATCTGTTCGACAAAACGCCATACTATCGGCCTTGGCTGCACTGGCTGGGCATCGATCTTCGGAGAATGAGCGAGCAGGACTATGTGAGCTGGCTATACTTACACGCTAGTGCAGGCTAGATACTAAAGGAAGATCTTTCTGTAGCGAAAAGCAACTGCTGCTCAACAAAGTCTGCGCGATTCGATCCTGCAGAGCACTCCTCCATCGGGCATCAAGCCAGGCGTCTTTCAGATCCTCCTCCGGGCTTTGAAAGCCAGTCCACAGCTCTTCCTCGAAGCGCTCAAAGTGATTCTGCCTACTTCTATCTTTTTCTTCAAGTTCTTGGAGTGGTGGTACTCCTCATCGTACCAGCGGCAGCGGTTGAACGGGAAGAAGAACGACAATTCGATACCTGCTATCCGAGCGCCTAGGTCCCGACCGCCCGCGCATCCCAACGGTGTGTTGGGGGAAGAAGGTGAAGCATCTCTAAAACCTGGCACTTGCCCTATATGCAAAAACATGACGGCCAACCCGACTGCACTGCCTTCAGGCTGGGTCGGGGACTATAAATGCCTGTATGACTATGTGGAGAAGGAAGGGAAGTGTCCGGTGACCAGGATGACTACGGCCGTAGGGGATTTGCGGAAAATAAACGGCTGAGAATGCGCTTCCTGGGTCGCAAGGACTGTTGTTGCTATGATTAAGAATTCTAGAAGCCGTACATCTCCTTGAGTAGCTCCGCATAACGCTTCCCCAGCCATATAGGTACATCCGCTCCTTCGCCTGCCAAATTGGCTATCCCCAGACCCAGACCGGACAGCAGAATGGCATAGCTCGCTTTCCAGGTACTATCTGGCAGGATAGCTGCCTTCCTCCGGTTTGAAATGATCTTCCTCAAGCCTGTCATTGAATGATAGCCGGCCAGTACGGACAGGAGTCCGTAGCTCGCCCAGCTGATAATCGGATATGCTGCCAGGGAATACGAGACGAAAGTATAGGAGAGTAAGGAAGGGGACAGTCCTCTTCTAGCAGGGTAAATGCGATGCGTTATAGCGTGTCCAGCGACGAGGGGAACGAGAAGGAAGCCCGACAGACTGTGCTTGGATGGTTTCTTAGGAGGACCAAGAATGATGCGCCGAGCGACACTGCTCAAGAGATGCAGGCCTAAACTTCCCCAAACCAAGATTGGCTCAAGAAGACCGGTCTGGTAGTATTCGCGTGTGAGAAGCATGATGCCGTTCGCGTCGAGCTGAAGACCTGCAGCGAGTGGTGCTGCAAGATGCATGGCCAGAAAGGCAGAGAAAGACAACGCGCTTATCGACTGGACGCGCGTAGCTAGGTCCAGGACCAACGGAGAGGAAGGCATAGCGTCACTTGTACAGTCGCAAGCTTCAGCCAGGTACTTGGCAGATCACCGAACAGCGGCGAACGTACCTCAGGGAAGCGGGCACCTGAACCAACTTCGCGTTGCTCCAGCTTGCGCACCGGCAGGACTTCCAAGCAACTGAGTAACTAGTGGATGCGCCTCGTTCTTGGTGCAGCTGTAGTCGTCGTCGTCGTTGCTTCCTCGTTACAGCAAAGCTGAAAGCCAGCAGACGAGCACAGTTGCTCGGAAACAGCACGAAGAGTTGGCCGGAATCAAGGTCGAGGGCGGAAAAGCGACTTCTTCTTCTGGTCTTGATTCTGTCGATACGACCACTATGATCACCTATCCGCAATGGATCCTCTTTGGCGATTCTGTGCGCTGGCAAACAAGCGGATATGACCGGCTGCTCGCGAAGACTGACCAGAGGCGCGATAGATCACGCAACAGTCCTTCTGTTCTGGAGGTCTAGGTCAGCATCTGTCTGATGCGTATCAACGCAAGATCGACATCGTAAATAGAGGTATGCAGGGCGCGCCTGACAAACCGGAAACAGCTGGTCCTCACTGCCATAACGACTTTCTGGATATCACAGGCTATGGTGGATACAATACGCGCTGGGCTCTCAACGTCGCTCCTCATGTATGCTTCAGCATTCCCCCAGCTTGTACGCGGCTGAACCTTGGTTCTGTATCAGGTCTTTCCACGTACCAAGACTGCACAGCAGCCCCTGCAAGCTATCACAATATGGTGGGGCGCTAATGATGCCTGTCTCCCTGAGCGAACTCAGTCCATCCCTTTAACCGAATACAAGCAGAACTTGCGCGATTTCATCACAATGCTGCGATCATCAGAGTCTGAGCACTACAGTCCTGATACCGCCATCTTCCTCATATCTCCTCCGCCAATCTGTGAGCCTCAACTGCTAGCGGCAGCAGAATCATATTTTGGGCCAGGATATGGGCTAGACAGATCATTCGAGAGGACTCAAGACTTTGCCCGAGCAGCCAAAGAGGTTGCTCAAGAATGCAAGGTTGCGTATGTTCCTGCTTTTGAGGCTATTATGGACGCTGCTGGGCACGAATTCAATACTGGATTACCAAAATACCTCAGCGATGGCCTGCATTTGACGTCAGCCGGCTATCAAGTGATTTGAATACTCTGTATGACACATAGTCACTGACCAGTCCCTTCCAGGTCGTTGTGGCCGCCCTTTTCGAGCTTATGCAAATGAATCATTCGAAGCTGTTGCCGGATAATGTTCCAGTACTCTTCCCTGCCTGGGAGTATGTCCATGTCCATTCTGACTCGTGTCTGCCTACGTATACTGAACTCGGTCACGCAGTAAAATCCACCCGAAAGACCCGAATTCATCTATTCCAAGACCGTAGCATCGAGGCCTCACTGTAGCGCTTAGCATATTGCGATAGAGCTAGGGTACTGATTAATAACGATCATATGCCAATTCGAAGAGCCAGATGAAGCTCTTGACGATTCTCAATTTCTGACTCTCGCCAGCTTTGTACCCATCGCCGCTGGACCCAAGTGATCGACATTGCCCCCATTCGACGTACAATGGAAACCTATCGAAAGACATTGGTGTAGCGTCGCTCGAATCTTGACCTGCTGTACTGGGTAGATCCAACGGCAGTCAGACAGCACTACCTGCCTTCCAAGGCTTCATTCGGCATTCGAAGTACCTCCTTGCCGTTCGCTCAGTCTTACCGCATATCATTCATTACTCAAAGGATAGTAGCCTTCAGAGGATGTGGGACGAAAAGATGCGATGGCGAGGGTTTGGGATAATACTGCTCAGAATGAGAATGGAGAGACGCGATGCGTAATGAAACACCCTTCCAAGCGAGGAATGAGCCGAAAGATGTGCCGTGCTACATCACGATATGCTCCTTCACGCATACTGCGGTGTTCATCAGCGTGAAGTTTAGGCTTCAGGCTAACGGGTTTGCTGCTACTCGCGCGCAGAATTACACCATTCGTGTTCAGATGTAGAGCCGCAGCGGATAGTCGTGAGAAGAATACAGCGGATGACGCGGTCAATAGGCGCGTAAGCAGCTTTGCGCCAGCTTGGTCGACAGCATGGCACCACCATATAACATGCGAAGACCATCATCTGCAGATAAACGCCCGAGATATTGAGGGAAGTCGAAGTGACCAGTCTTCACTCTTTACACATCTCCAAGCCGATTAACTGCTGGATGCGACTCGTCTTGAGCGCTATTGGAATCGTCCTCGTCGCTGTTCTAGTTGCAGACAAGCTCAGATCTCGCAGCCGCGCACAGTCGCCAGCCAAACAGTACGAAGAATTGCACGAGATCAAGGTCGGAAACGAGCTAGTCCTTTCTTCTGGTCTTGCTTCTGTCGATACGAGCACTATGATCACCTATCCGCAATGGATCCTCTTTGGCGATTCTGTAGGTAGAGACGCAAAGCGAACCCACCTGAAGGCTGACAAGGCCGAGGCAGATTACGCAACAATCCTTCTGCGCTGGAGGCCTAGGACAGCACCTATCTGATGCGTATCAGCGGAAACTGGATATCGTAAACAGAGGTACGCCAGGCGCGACCAGCTGAACGCATACGCGCGCGGGCATCAGTCGGCTCTCTCTAATCTGACATGCTCTGTTCTATTCAGGCTACAGTGGCTACAACACACGCTGGGCTCTCAGGGTCGCTCCGCATGTATGCCTGCCACAAATACATCTCTGACCGAACAAGCTGAACCTAGGCACCGTAACAGATCTTTCCACGTACGAAGACTGCACAACAGCCTTTGAAAGCTATCGCTTTGTGGTGGGGTGCCAACGATGCCTGTCTCCCGATGCGAACCCAGTCTATTCCCTTGTCCGAGTTCAAGCAAAACTTGGTCAAGTTCATCGAGATGCTGCGCTCGCCAAACTCTGAGCACTACAGTCCCGATACCACTATCTTCCTCATATCTCCTCCTCCTATATGCGTGCCTCAACGAGCTGCAGATGTGGAAAGAAGATTCGGGCCAGGACTGGAACTAGATAGATCGTTCGAGAGAACCCAGGACTTTGCTAAGGCAGTCAAAGAGGTTGCTCAAGAATGCAAGGTCTCATATGTTCCTGCATTCGAAGCCATTATGCACGCCGCTGGCCCCGACTACGATACTGGATTGCCCAAGTATCTGAGCGATGGTCTGCATCTTACTCCCGCTGGATATCAGGCAAGTCTCACTAGCTCTTTCGTGTCAGATATACTGATTCTGCCTTCAGGTCGTGGTAGCGGCCCTCCTGGAGCTCCTGAAAGTGACCCACTCCGAGCTGTTGCCCGACAATGTACCGCGGCTCTTCCCTGGATGGGAGTATGTGCTGCTGTCAGCGTTTTTTGGGCCATTGCTGATGTTAGTCTGACAGCGAAATCGACCCAAAGGACCCGGATGCCTCGATCCCAAAGCCGTAGCGGAGAAGGCCTGGAGACGCCGTCAACACTCTGTAGAAAACGCGCACCGGATGGAGGCTGTTTTACGAATGCAAGTTACATTGTGAACTTAATGCATTGGGATCTAACGGAGGTGCTGAGAGACGGTCAATTACTTAGTCGCTCTGGCCTCTAAAACTATCTCCGTGATCGACCTCGTGTTCTTGTTGATTTGCCATCGCTGCTGGAGTAGCTATCTTCAGTACTGTAAAGCTGATCGGTATTGTAAGGACCCCCTGGACCGTCTTGGTCGCGCGACAGTGTCCACATCCCCAATCCGTTTGTATACGTCAAAGTCCCACATAGATCTCGCCCCTCCTCTGCAACCTATTCGACCTGCTTAGAGCTTGTTGTGGTGTCGTACGGAACATCGTAACTTGCAGGCTGGTGCACGGTCTATCGTTATAGGTACCGCCGGGCGGGAAGGTGTTTGTCCATCGGCAGTACACTCGCACAAAGAGGTCCACATTGCCAGGATTTGCGGTAGCTAAAACACTGGCCACGCGGTCGGCAGGGAGTGTGATCGTTCGCGATGCTCTGGGCATGGTTTAGGACTGATGCTTTCGAGTCGGTTGAAGGTGAATAGAGCAAAGGCAAAAGAGCACAGCTAGGCCGCAGCAAGCTGAAAAATTCGGGGCGTTGTGGAGACTGTACGACCGGTAAGACACTGAACTTCAAGGGGTCCTGGGCGTTGATGAAGTATTGTGATACGTCCACTCGCTAAGTCCGCTCCCTGGACCGTCTGCGCTTCTTCTCATCGTCACTCGAATACAGCTGATCAGTGTCATATATGTCCAGCTCTTCGTCCTGGTCCCCAAAGATCCAGTACGCAGTGCCATCGCGTTCTCGATGGAGCCGGAGGACTACTTCACTTATGCTCTTGATTGCGTCTTTCCAGAGAGATACGGCTTGGTATGTTCGCTTTACACCGTCAAAGCGAACTTGAAGAAGCTTAGAAGGTCCATTTATAGACCAGACTTCTACAAAGAGAGGGACATAGTACTGTCCGTTTGCACCTTTCTTCGGCCTGTAAAACTTGGTATTCATGATCCTGTAGGCAGGGATTGCGATGCTCCTTCCTGTGGGCATCCTGATTCCTCCTGAGTGCGATGTGCTGGAGTATTGGATGAAGAGGTCTGATTCTGCCTGCGTGCTTTGAGAGAGAGAAGAGATGGAGGGAGAGAGAGAGAGGGAGAGGGGATCAGAGGTCGTTGCAGGATTTGTCAACGGAGTGGCTGTGGCCTTGTAGTTCAAAGCCAAACTTGGACATAGGGTCAACTCGAAGTCAACAAGGTGACAAGAGCGTGGTGAGCAGGTCATTCGAAGACATCAAATGAGACTTGTGCTAGCTTAAGACTATCTTCCCACCCTGCCTCGTCCAGTCCTCACTTCGTCACCGCTGCTGAAAAGCTGATCAGTTTTGTAGGCATCCCCTTCGTCATCTTGCTCCGCTGAAAACACCCAGATAGGGTGATTCATGCCATCGAGCTGCACAAGGTCTATGACCACAGTGCCAGTGCTGCGCGCTTGCTTCCACCTCTTCAGAGCTCTCTTCGGTCCCACCTCAAGCATGAAGATGTCGAGCATATTATAGCGGTTTCCATTCTGATCGGTGCCAGTATAGCTTGAACTTCGCTCTGTACAGTACACTCGTACGTTCAAGAGGCTATCTTCGTCATCACTGCTGGCCGAGGGAGTCTTGCGCACGCGATTTGCAGGGAGTCTGATAGTCCGAAGGATTCGCATATAATCTGCTCGGTGTAGCCAAGAGTTGTGACCAGATAAAGGAGAGTAGCAATGCCGTAGAAGTCTTCGATGTGTTGCGGATGTGTCGAGGCTGTACAAGGCGTAGAACGAGGAGGGAAGTTAGAACACCCAATGCAGTTCTGCATGTCAAAGAGGTTTCAGGAGATGCCTCAAGTCTAGTTGACAATAAGCCTATAAAGCATGCCACACCTCCTTCCCTGCCAGAAATCGGATTAGCGACAATCACGAGATTTGGCTAAGTCAGTCGGGATCCCTGAGTGTGGGGATCTGTGTCTTTACGCTAATATCTCCACTGACTAGCTCTCCTGTGTTTAGCTTCATCGTTGCTCGAGTACAGCCTATCTGTGTCGTACTCGCTCGTTACTTCTGATTGATCGCCGAAGATCCAGTATGTGGAGCGATTTCGCTTTTTGTAAAGCTCGAGGACAACCTCCCCTGGCTGCTCGTCGACTGTTTTTGTGACTTCTCGCCAGCTGCGCCGAGCGTTATCGATGTTCCCTCCGTAGTATCGAAAGTCGATTCGATTATGAGACTTGGTGCGCAGAGACTCCACAAACACAGTCACAGGGACATAGGACTGTCCGTTCTCATCTATCTTCGATTTGTGAAACTCGGCTGCTTCCATACGATCAGCAGGTATTGTAATTCTTCTGAGTAGTTTTGGCATATTGTGCGCAGGTGCCGCGGTGGCGATACTGCAGCGATAGATATATGCTACTGCGTCGTATGCGAGAGAGACAGAGAGCGGCCCTAAGGTCCAACTCAAATTTTGCGAGCGGGATGGCGGTGGCCTTGTACGACAAAGCCAATTGGAAGTTAGAGTATCTGCCAGCGAGCAAATTATCGGGCACATTGTGAAGGCAGTCCTGTCAGCTATCAATCAGTTGAATGTTCCTTGCTTGGCATTATCCATGTTGCGGTAGGTCCAATGATGTAGCTTTTCTGACCACCCTTGTGCCGTTCTTCCGCCATATTCTGCAGCTTGATAAAGCTGCGAAACATGAGGATACAAGAGCTCCGGCAAGCTTACTAGAGGACCCAGTACGATGTGGAGCTTGGGGCTGTACAAGAAATCAGAAGCGTAAGCCAAGTTGAGCGCGCCGTACAACGCTGTATCTTACCGGCATCCGGCTATCTCCCTTTACTCTCAATGATTAGCTGGCCAAGACCGCATGTCATGCCTCCTTTCTTGCCCCGAATTGCGGAAGCGTAATGCGCGCAAGATAGCGCATTGTTGTCACCGAGCGCGTCTGGAACTCGGAAGTCACTCTGAATACAGTTGGTCTGTATCGTATGCCCTTGTATATCTCGCCGAATCTTGATCTGTAAGCAGTATCCAAAATTTGCTACGATTACGTTCCTTGATAAGCTCGACTTCTAGCTGATCATAGTTTGCTAAAGCATGTTCGAGTGTGGTCCGCGCAGATTCCTTGTTCCCTTGATAGTACAGGGTGAAAGGTCTGTGTTCAGGGGTCATATAGGCTAGACGCCTGAAGCGTTTGAGAGACGCTATATGCACGACTACACGGGTATAGTTGTTGGCGACCGTTGTATACGTCGGCTTCTGGTGATCGTGAGTGTTGAGGATTCGATCGCCAGGGATGCTGATCCGCTTGACTACTTTTGGCCAACGCTCAGGCATTCTTGGCCGTCTACTGACTTTGTGGAGTCGTGCTTGACTGCGTCGAGAGGAGAGTTGCACAACCAGCGATGACAGTGCTGCGAGTGAGGCTGTGTTTTCAGAGAAACAAAGGCGAGCAACAGCGGAGGCTGGACCAGTGAATTCTCTTCTATTTCATGAAATCAGATCAGGACGTAGTCGCAGGAGTTCTCTTGATCTCGAAAGTTGCGACTTCTTCTTTGCCATTTTCGAGCCAACCTCGACCGCCGAAGCCGACAAAAAGGTAAAGGTCACGCGCGTCTGTGCCTTTTCGAAGCAATCAGCAAGAATGCATCAATGATAGGGTAAACGTCGCCTACGTAAGGTTGTAGCTCCGCCAGTCTGGGAAGCGACTATTGCAAATTTCCTAGTTTGCAGGTTATACAATCGAGTAGCATCGCTCGATCCGACCAAGAGGTGCACTTCGTCCTTTAACGGAAGTACTGAGGTGACTTGTTTTGAATTGGCAGGTAGCTTGATGCTCTTTACACGTCGGGTAAGAAGATCGTAGACATCGACAGTTGCATTTCTCCTGCCGATATACACGATGTTCCCTGATATCGACCAAGCGCATGAGGTTGACCATAAAGGCGTGCCTTTCGGTATATCTAGCCGCCTGACATTTGCAGACCCAGCAGGTGCGCCTCTATCCCAGAGTAAGCATTCGCCATCGATAGACAATGAAGTGAAGAGATCGTCCGACAAAGGCGGCAAGGAAGTGTCTCGCCAGCTAGCGATCTTGGGCTTGTTATTCGCAGGCAACTTCGTCTTGGGGGGCGGAGCGGTCGGTGTGGTGACGCTTTGAGCGGGGATATCCGAAGGGTTTCCAAGCTGGAGGACAGAAGATAGATTCATTCCAGGCAAGCTAAGACTAAAGTCTCCAGATGGAGTGCCTCCCTGGGCTGGAGAAGCACGAGCTGATCTCTCTAGCTGCGCAGCGGTGGAAGTGGCATCACCCTCGTCGTCGAAGAGCGGGTCATATGAAGTGTTTGACGCTAGATCATCATCCTTCTCCCCCGCTTTGTCGGTCTCTATGGTAGGATTGCCAGACTCTGCAGTTTCCGTTGCCTCGTTCGCATCGGCTTTTTCATCGGCCTTAGACGCTTCCAGGGTTGGAGAGGATGGTATAACATCTTCAGACGAATAGACAATGGGCTGAGCGCCTTCCGGTCGGAATTGGATTAATACTATCTGCGAAGTATGGCCGACATATTCGCGCAGACATTGCCCATCATCCAGGCTCCATTCCTAGGAGAACATTAGCGTCAAGCTCCCATAAGCAACAGAGAGCATTACCCACAAGGATTTGTGCATCCCAACCTCCGCTCAGAAGGGCCCGCTCATCGTGCGTAAGAGCCAGCGCCGAGACAGGCTTTCCGCGTGTGTGGCCCTTCCCAGTCATTCCCAAGCTAGCTCTGACCTGCCCTTCATCTATCCTGACTCCGAAAAGATTGATAACGCCTTCGGCAGATCCAGCGAGGGCAAAGAGCTCTTCTTTCTGCACGACCAAGGAATGTACGGCCACTGCGCCAGCAACGGTTCCTGTGATACTCGCAGGCCCGAATCTCGCCTTCGTCACGTCTCCTAAGGATAGTGCTTCCATGGAAGATACGCTCGGGTTCTCCCAGTATCCTGCCAACGCAGCACCAGATGAAGGCGCTGCTTCCTTCCTGCGAAGAGAAGCATACCACGCATATCGCCTGATGTATCCATCTGACGCGCCAGAGAAAAGGTGAGAGCTACAGGGCGACACAGCTAGCGTGTTGGTTTGCACGCCTGTCTGCGGGATATTAAAGACGGGCGTGAACGAATAGAAGTATGAAGAGGTAGATGTATCAGAAGGTTCAGAAGTCGAAGGCCCAGGTTGCGTGAAAGCGGCCAGTCTAGCATTTGTACGGGTAAGGTAGACTTCCTTTTCGCGTTCGAGACGGCCTTTCCTCTCTTGTTCCGCTTGTTCTCTTGCTTGAGATTCTTCATCTGACATGTCGTTGGCTGCGTCGTTTTCTCCGACAGATTCGTCGCCTTGCATGACGGTATCGTTCAGATTGGAGAGCACGCTGCTCGAGCTGCTCGAGTCCATGATGTATGACTAGTCTGAAGTAGTCAATGTTATCGCCCCGAGAGAATTAGCATAATCTTGAAAGTGACCAAGTCGGTAATCCAAAGACAACTCTTTGCTTCGCTGAACTCGCTTAAGAAAGTACCAAACCTTCAAGGCCTTTGACCTCCAGCTCATCAAGGAAGAGCTCAAGATGTCGGGCGCAGGTGAGAAAGGCTTCAACTTGCCTACAGTCTGGCCAGGATGACGGGCTCAAGGGGAGAAGGGAGGACCATGGCTGATGCGATTGCCGTGCAAACAGGGCAAAGAGAGAATGTGTTTCCCAGTCAGCGAGAATTCTGCCTAATACTGCTCCCTACATGATTCCTGACAATACAAACCTGGCCCAGCTCGTATGAACCTCACCGTGGTGAAGACCCGCGTCAAGGGAGCTCAGACCGGACATTCGCTACTGAGTGCGGAGCATACGGTTCAATCATTTGGAGACATGCGAACTTACTCTGTCACTCTTGTACTGCGTTCACAGAGAAGAAGGCCGATGCTCTCACGAAACGGTTCCGAACGATCACTGCAAAGATCTCAGATGTGCGATGGCAAGCTTGATCAGAGAAGTTCGCGTACTAAAGTAATCTACATCCAGGCCAAGCTCAAAATGGGTCGCATCATGCAATTGGCCGCATTCTCGCTGGCGGAAGTGACCTACGCAACTGGCGATATCTCATATTTGGTGCAGGAAGCAGCAACTCAGGCCACCCTTCAAGTCAATAGCAAACAGGAGAATGTGTCGGGAGTAGTCTTGCCTGCTTTCGAAGTATCGCGCAAGAAGCCTGGCGAAGCTGGTGCCGGAAATGATTTCACATTGACTGGTTTAGGAAGAGGTGGTCAAGTCATTCAGAAATGCAGAGAAACGTATGCGAAAGCAGTCGAGACGCTAGTCGAGCTGGCTTCGCTTCAGGTACGCGGCACAAGCCTTGGAGGTCTGGAGGTCGCTAACTATCTCCGCAGACCGCGTTTGTCATTCTTGACGAGGTGATCCGAATGACAAATAGACGTGTGAATGCACTGGAGCATGTCGTGATTCCTCGCTTGGAGAACACTATCAAGTACATCAACTCGGAGTTGGATGAAATGGATAGAGAAGAGTTCTTCCGCCTCAAGAAGGTGCAGGCAGCCAAGAAGAAGCGACAAGCTGAAGCAGAAGCGACGTCGGCGAAGCAGAAGAGTCAAGTGCAGGACGTTATGGATCTCGAGGACAATGCGGCATCATCGGGCGATATCCTGAATCAGGATAAGGATGACGACGTAATCTTCTAGAACGTGCAGTCTGAGTCTCTGTGTGTGTGCGATGTTGTTCTCCATGTATCTCTACACCCTTTCTTCCATGCCCAAATGCTACCTTAGACGCTTCTTTTGACCACCTTTGTTGGCCTTTGGACATCTTTACGCGACAAATTAGGGCTTTTGCAATGATAGCAGGATGAGCTAGAACGACGACCACGACGATGAATGCAGTACACAAGCAGCAACAATATACCCAAACTGCGACGGCGAACCATGCAAACCTCGCTGGCCGAGGCCATATGTTCGGACAGTCAAATGGAAGTGGGAGCAGCTCACCGCGCTCAATGACCTCTAGCATTGCTTCCAACCTGTCACCTATGCAATCCAATGTCGGCGTACCCCAACCTACAGAAGAAGAGCTCGCAGGCAGGTCCTACCTCGACTGGCTCAAGGACTGGGACGATGCCCAAGTTTCCCGCTGGCTGAATGATAACAGATGTGGAACTCATGCTGCGACATTCGCGAGCAACGACATTCGAGGAAATGTCATTCTAGATGTGGATCAGCAGGCATTAAAGGAAATGGGCGTACAAAGCGTGAGTCGCTTGTTCGGTCGCTAGCTTTACATCACTCCTATAACTTACAACTCAAAATGCTTCTATGACTTCCTGCTGTTACAGGTCGGCGACCGCATGCGCATCGTAGTAGCCATCAAGAAGCTCCGCCAAGCATGTGTAGCTCATACATCTTCAGCTGTACTAGCAAGCCGCAGGCCATTACAGCATAGCAGCTCGATTGCTTCTCTCAATGGCAACAGTATGAATGCGTCGCTATCTGGCTCCGCTCCCGCATCTCCGACAGCCTACCATCGAAACAGTGCCATGTCCTCCGCAGGAGCTGTGGTGACTCAAGCCCAAATCATACGCAGACCAAGCAATGGAAAGTCGGCACATCGCATACCTCCTCCTCTACACCTGGCGCAATCATCGGTTGCAGACGCACGCTTACCGCAAGCATACCAGTCTACACCGGTACAGCAGGCAAGCGGACATCACAGCTCGGGCTCCATCAGCGGAGTTGCAGCTACGTATGGGGCTCGCTCGTCGTCAAACAACGCCTCCCTGCTTGCGGCGCCTGGCTCTTCCAATTATGCGGTCTCACCATTACGAAACACCGCTTCTCCTCGTTCCGGAATGTCGCCTCATCCACCTGCTCTACCTCCTCCTCAGACGCAGCCTCCACCTCCGCCCTCAAGCCAATCGCAGTCCTCTCTTTCGAACGTCAAGAGCAGCAGTTCGCGAGGTCAGCTCGCTGCCCCTACGATCTCTACGACAGCAGCGTCTCCTACCAACGCAGTAAGCGCTTCAACTTGGAATCAGCCGTCCGATCACAGCGGTGCGCGCGCCCAGCATGGTCGGCCTATACCGCTTCAAGCGCCTCACCAACAGCATTATTCCCACCGCAAAGCTGGATCGACCGGCGGCTCGATGTCATCGACATCGAGTTCTCCATCTTCCCATCCATACGCCATGGCATCGCATCAAGGTAGGCCCTCGACGGCTCAAGCGGCATATCAGCAGCAACATCCTTTTCCTGGCGTTTCTGGATCGCCTACCTCTCAAGATGGCATGTCGTACTCGGGTTCCGCGAGTAGCCTGGCAGGTAGACTGGATAGACCCGGTACAGCGCCGCACGATGGCAGAGGACATCATAGCAAGACTTCCCACGGCTCGCTAGGGTTATCTCCGATATCCGAGGGCTACTCTGCTGCTCCATCACCTGTCAGTGCGGAGCATCCTCACGCTCAACAGCCTCCGCATTCGTCTGCATCCTCCGGTGCTTCGTCTTCGGCCCTCAAAGCGCAGCAGCAGAATCAAGGCTACACCGTGGGCAAGGGCGGCTTCGCCAGACCCACAACGGCTGCTGGCACAGTCAGTATCCCTTCGGGCAGCTCGCAAGCTGCAGCTAGCGGTCAGGTCATCCCCTTCGAAGAAGTCATGCGCAAAACAGTCAAGTTTATTGGAGATGATGGCATTAGCAAAATGGTCTACGTGGATGGCGCGAAGGACGCTTACGAAGTTTTATTGAGAACCCTCCGCAAGTTCGGAAAGCTCGCCATGAACAGGTTCCCTGAGCCAAACAAAGCAAGCCGAAACGAGTATGGGGAACTATACGCTGAGATGGAGGGCTACCGCGTCTTTGCCGCAAAAGCGGACGGTTCAGGTCAGCCTACTTATTGCCAGCATCCAACTTACATTTCTCGAGACTCACGTTGATCTGCCCGCTACAGCGCGAGCTCTTACCGAAAACGAGCTGTTCGCTATCTGCCAATCGGCCACGCGTCCTGAACGAGCAAAAGGCCTCATTATCAGAAAGCCTCAAAGCCAAGCTCAAGTGGAGGAAACGAACAGATTCACAGGGAAAGCACGGAAACTGCGCAACTTCTTTGGCGAAGATCCTAATAAGAATGCGATGTCGCCAACGTCTCCAAGCCACGTCCTCGACATTAGCATGGGTGGTTCCCCTGGAGAACCAGTATCTCCTACTCCTTCGTCACCATCTTCGCATAGTGAACATGGGGATCTCGTTGCGCCAACGCCACCGCACAAGATCAAGCCGCAGCGAGACACTATGAACAGAGCAAGTACCGTCAGCATCATGTCTGGCCTGAATTGGGGCTCACAGGCAGGCAGCGAGGGTGTCAGTTCGGCAGCACAGATGCGATCGCCTTCAGCTGGCTTCATACCTTCTCAAACACAGAAATTGAGATCCTTCTTTGGCCATCGTCCCCCGTCTGAACTTATTTCTACACATCTCGTTGATTACTTCCCAAGCGCTCCTAACGAGAAGAAGATCCTGTCCAAGGCCGTTCGCAATAATGTCAGAAAATCGATGATGCGACGAGATAGCAGCTTTGGTCCTGTTCCTGGCTTCCCAGCTGGCAAGACGTCCTGGGACGCTTCGAGGGATTCCCAGAGCTTGTCGGGACCGTCGCTTTCTAGATTCAGCATGTCGTCGGCTGGTTCGCATCGAGCTAGCACGGATACTATTCCACCTCTGCCCGTAGCGAAAGACGGAACGTCGCTCGTGTCCCGCTTCAGCGAGGATTACGACTCTGTAAGCTCTGGCCGACCATCTCTGGCCCAACAACGATCATCGATGTCTGTGACACCGAGCATAAGCGTGCACTCCGATGACGAAGAGGACGCCAACGCAGACGCTCAGTCGATCTCTAGTAACATGACACGACGGACGATGCGCGGTCGACCGTCAAGCAGGCTGAGCGTCTGGAGCAAGAATAACAGGGACTCAGACAATGCTTCCTTGTTGACGGTGGATGAGATCACAGAGGACTTGGAGAAGCGCAGACTCAGCAGGACAAGCTGGATGGGTGATAATGCCATCGACCTTAGTAGTTTGGCGGACGCTAGCGCTGATAGCGAGGCAAATGCGAGTAGTCAGCTTGGAGCATCGAGAAACAGTTTGTCGGACGCTGATGTGAGCCGGCAATCGGATGGTTTGCTCGATGTTGACGAAGAAGGTGAAGAGGAAGAAGAAGAAGAAGACGATGTAGAAGACGATGACGGAGAAGAGGAAGAAGAGGAGGAGGAGGAAGAGGAGGAGTCTAAGGATCTTGATGTCCCGCAAACCGTCACCACGACTACGAGTAAGTCTGGCCTAATAGTCCGCAGTCTAAGAGGGCAGCAGCTGAACTTTCGTCATAGAAAAATCCACATTCCGCTGGGTCAAAGGTGCCCTCATTGGATCAGGATCCTTCGGGCAAGTCTACTTGGGCATGAATGCTCGTCTGGGAAGCTTTATGGCCGTCAAGCAAGTCGAGCTCCCCACCGGGAGCTCGCACAATGAGGAAAGGAAGAAGAGCATGCTCAGTGCTCTTGAGCGGGAGATAGAGCTGCTCAAAGAGATTCAGCATGAAAATATCGTGCAGTATCTAGGTAAGAAAGGCGTATAGCCTCCGATACCCCACCTTTTGCTGATTGTCATACAGACTCCGACTCGGACGGCAAGCATCTCTTCATTTTCCTCGAGTATGTTCCTGGTGGATCCGTCGCTCATCTCCTTGCCAACTACGGAAAATTCGAGGAAATTCTGGTGCGAACCTTCGTACGGCAGATTCTTCGAGGTCTAGCGTACCTCCATGAAAACGATATCATCCATCGCGATATCAAGGGTGCTAACATTTTGGGTACGCAATCTCTCGAGCTTAGTAGCCCAGGTCAGGCTAACCTCGAAATGATAGTGGACAATCGCGGAGGCATTAAGATCTCAGATTTCGGTATCTCGAAGAAGGTTGAAGAAAGTAAGATGATCCACCGTTGGATCCAGGGAACTTGCTGACATTGCTGTAAAGACCTTTTGACCGGCTCAAACAGGCTGAACAGACCTTCCTTACAAGGTTCAGTCTTCTGGATGGCTCCCGAGGTCGTCAAACAAACAAGCTATACAGCTAAAGCGGATATATGGTCGCTAGGCTGTCTCATAGTAGAGATGTTTACTGGTCATCATCCTTGGCTAGAGCTCACACAGATGCAGGCCATCTTCAAGGTACGCTTAAATCATTTCTCATGCGTGCTGAGATCTGACCCCTCCCTGCAACAGATTGGATCTGCCAAGGATGCCAGACCTACCATCCCACCCGACTTTTCAGCAGACGGGCAAAGCTTCTTGGATCTGGCATTCAAAATGTAAATTTGCATTCTGCATCTCTCATCTGAACTGATCGCTAATATTGATACATTCAGGGACTACAACGAACGACCTACAGCGGCAGAGCTGGCTAAACACCCCTTCTCAGTGGACGAGGACGCATAGAAGGCCTGCCTGCCTACGATAACGACTTTACGACGTGCTGCACATAATGATACATCGACAGATCCTCCCGTATGTTTCTTTTGTGTCTTGTTGCTTGTATATACACTCTTGTTCTTCGTGAAGGCCTGACTTTATAGCGTAATGAAGCGCAAAATTCATCCGCCCAGTCCTACAGGAGCGCATTGCATCTTCCAGCAGATTCTGCCGTCCTTGCGCTACGCTAACAAGCTAGCTAAAAGTGTACTCGGATTGCTTGACTGACGGCCGAACTTAGAGGACAGTATGGACACCGCACATTCCTAACGAAAGATGATCAGCCCTGTGGACCGTAGCGTATGATGTGCATCACTCACTGGCCACCTTTGCACAGTCTTCTCAGACTTTGCTCCGCGACAACATGCCCGCACGGCATCATCATAGGTGGATTGGCTTCCGTTGCCTGTTCTTTGCTGACTGGACAAGCAAAGATGCTATGATAGCGATATTCGTTCGGCACCGGTATCTCGATAGGCAGTTCTTGAACGGTTGTCCATTCTGTTCTCTTGTCCTTCATCATCCCTCGTACTTTGGCAATCTTTGCGAGTGCCCCGCTACCTCCCACATCTGTCACTACACTCAGCGGCAGATCTTTGGACATGGCCAATGATCGGCAGAACTCGCTCGCGAAGAGATTGACTAGATGGGGCGCATGATAGAGATCATCTGCCAACTTGCTGTGCGCCACTTTCTCGAGATTGGCTGTGGCGCCTGTGCGGACGAGAAGATCGGCGTATGGAGACGCCAACAGTTTCGGTAAAGGTAGGTATAGGGCAGCCGTAGAAAGTCGCAGGATCTCATTCATGTGATTGCGATAGAAAGGACCAAAGTGAGTACGAGCATACGCAAGGGCTAGCTGCGGGCCTTGCAGCTTCGCAGTATCAGGGGAGCCATTACTGAGAGGAGGTTTCGAGGCAGAGGCATATGGCGATAAGCTTGACGGAAGAGGATGCGTATCGGAAAGTAAAAGACGCATGTATTGCGACCGATGTAAATGGAATTCGAGCGGGGAATAGAATCGCCCTTCGCGGTTGAGGAAAGTGCGGTTCCGATCGACCCATCTGCCATCTCGAGATGTAAGCATATTATGTATTGAAGGAAGGCCGTGGGAACGTACTCAAACGCTGGACCGAGGTTGCCTAGCCTGATAGCGGCTGTTACGCGATGCAGAGCGGAGAACTGTATGAGCTTATCTTGGGGCAGATGTACACCCGATTCCTGACAAAGAGAGCACTTCAGTGTGGGCTTGTCATCGCTCACGAAAAGCTTACCTTGATGAAGGCATCGGCTATGTCCTCTCGGCCTGACCTTGCAAAGTGCATGGCCAGGATGTTGTCGATAGCATTCTTGCTCTCTTGTGACGAGAAGAACAGATGATCGTCCCCGTCTGCGACTCCGCTAGCTGAGCTCTGCGCCGGCAGCAAGGCCGTGACATCGACGGTGAACTTCTGCAATGAAAGATCAGCTTGCGTTTCCGGATGTACATATACGCTACCTACCTTATCGAGCGCCTTTCCGTACTTGTTTATGGCCGAATTCCAGTCCTTGGACGTATCGGCGAGCTTGGTCGACGCGGCTTTGACGAGGTCAACTGCTCGAGCTGGTACTTTGGCGTCTGAATCGCTGTCCATCATGTCATCTGCATCTGCACCATCCAACGGTCAGCGCAATGTTGCAAGAAGCGGCCTTTCCCAGATCCACCTTGATCCGCGACCATGTCCCGCCAGCGCTGGAGCGCTTCGATAGTCGCATCGATACTCGCAATGGACGCCTGGATGGCTCCACCGCTTGTCTTGCTCTCGAGCTTCGCTAACTCCTGCTGCAGACTGTCCATGGAAAACCGATAATGTCACGATGCAAAAGGGATCCTTTCATGGACAGAAACCTCAGACCAGATCTCGCTCAAGCTGCCAATGATGCTTCTACATGGATCCTGTCGCTGTTCCTGCTGATAATGCATATGCCTACGCATTCCCAAGGCAGAATCTGCCCAGCTTCCCATTCTAGCCCGCATACCTTGTCCAGCTCTGGCACCGCTCTCAGCTCAAGGGCAGCGCGATGCCTTGGAGCGGACTGACAGCTTTGCAAGCTTTGCTCCACTCCGTTGAAACGACACGCGTACAGAATATTCAGCAACAGCAGCACAACAGACTTTTCATCACCAAGCGCTTAAGCAAGCAGCAGGCAAGCAGGCTCTCTTGTCTTCACTGCACAAACGCGACCCGTCACAGACCCGAGAGGGCCTCTCCTACCACTACACATCCACAGTTCCTGCCTTCATCACATACACTACATTCGTTTCGGTCATCTCCCTCGCATCTGCAACTCTCACACCTTACCACCTTGACAATGCTTTCGTCCTCCTTCCTTCTTGTCGCTCCCCTTTTCTGCTCCCTCTCTGCTGTCCTCGCAAGACCCGTCGAGACGAGTGGACTGGACTCTTCTGCCGTGCCTGTGTTCGGTGATTCCGACCAGCCGGATACTAGCGATACCACAGGCTCGCTCTCTCGTGGTAGCTGTCCGCCCGGAACCACCTACACTACCTTCCAGGACGACTTCACCTCGCTCAACACAGATGCCTGGGAGATTCAGACTGGCCAAAGCGGCGTCAGCTATGAATCTGATGGCGTGACCCTTGCTCTGGACCCCAGTATGGTGCGCTCGCTTCCTTCGCATCCTTGTGTAATCGTCCGCTGACTTGAAAAGACTTTAGGCAAACAGCGGTGGCATTGTATTCCAATCTCGTGATGCATGGCGCGCTCCTCTTACCCTCAGCGTTGCAATTACCGCCGATAACGCTCCAGGCATCGTCCATCCTTTCATTTTCAAGGATCAAGGCGAAGGCGGTGATGAGGCAAGTTGTCCTGTCGAAATGCTTTGCAGAAAAGCTAAAGCTGGGCACAGATCGACCTGGAAATCGTGCAAGATTCTTTCCAGTGTCCTGTATGGAAGAACGGAGTCCGCCTGATCAAGAAGCAAGATTTCAAGCAGAAGTTGCGCAGCGGAACCCAAGAGGAATCTGCTTTCGCGTATACCTACTCAGGCTTCAACCCAAATGAAGAAACAAAGTACAAGCTCAATTGGGACACAGATAATATTGCCTGGTCTGTGGACGGAGAGAAAAGGGTGGTCTACAAGAAGATGTCATCCAGCAATAATTGGCCTGTTGGACCGCTTCCTGTCCGCTTTGGAATTTGGAGTACAGATGCAACCGCGTGCGTTTCCCAGTATACCTCTCTTCAAGAAACTCTGCTGACAATGTTGAAAGTGACTGGGCCGGAAAGCTTGACTGGGACGCCAATCCTCGCCCTACCATGCGAATCACCAATCTCGTCATCAAAGGCTGCAAGTAGAGCAGATCGCCATATACCAACATCCATCTGCAAGTCACTCTCTTCATCTACGCATAAAGTTGGATTTCGGGGCAGCCCTGCATAATCTTGAGTACAGACACGCTTGACAGTATAGTAGTATGGATCACAAGTAATACATCATCCTCATGAATCACAGCGCTCAATTGGCTGAACCCGCTGATCTTGAAAGGCATGGCCCACTTCCGGGCTGGCAGAACTCCGCCGGACGATCAGCACCTTTGCAGATGCCTTTCATGCTTTGGATCAGAAGCGACATGCTTTCTACTGCACTAGAGCCTGCTTACACCTCAGATCAGTACGACCACGCCATAACCGAACTGCCCAAACCAAGATCTAGGAGCCCAGAGAAACCGTATAAGCACAGTACCACGCTCGTTTCCGGTCCCTACATGCTTCGTGGTTTCTATATCTCCCAATGAGACTTCATCTGGGGGTCTTCACTGCACTTCCCTTGATTGTCGTTCACTCCACTGCTGCAAGTCGCGCGCCTCGTCTGGCTCCCCGGCTCGAGTCTCTGAACAAGGCGTATAACAAGGCACCTGAGTCAACGAAGGCAGGCGTAGACGAAGGAGTACGCTCATGGAGTGACGCATATGGAAGACCAACGTCCAAGATAGCCGGCGCCGGTGTTGCATCAGCAGCAGGAGCTCTTCGCGGTACAAGCCGACCTGCATCGACAGCTGCACTTTTGGGTGGATCGGCATCAGCGCCTCAGCCAACTGGAGGACGATCTTTAAAGTCGAATCTCACAGCCGGACACGGTGAAGACAAGTTGAGATGTCCAAAGGGCGGAATATGGCAAGTGTGGTACGACGACTTTCAGACTTTGGACCCAGCAAATTGGCAGACAGAAGAGTCGACCAAGAACTTCATAACACATGGTGAAGAAGGCATGACAATGACGATCAGCCAAGCCATGGTGTGTAGCTGGACTCGAAGCCTAGTGTATCGCTGATGAGTGTCCAATTTTCCAGCAAGGCTTGGCGGTGCAATCAAATTCTACGTGAGCATCGCTTCTTGCAGATTAAATCTCAACTTACACTGCCGATTTCTCTCTTGTAGCTGGCGAGCGCCGTTGACGATGTCAATTGTAGCCAAGACCGATGGGGCACCAGGGATAGTCGACGCCTTTATCCTCAAACCTGAGAAGGATACCGGTGAAGAAATCGATCTGGAAATTGCTGGAGCCACGTTCCAAGTGCCAGTGTGGACAAATGGAGAGTATCGTCTGAGAAAGGTAAGAATCCTTCAGCAACGTTACGCCCGCCTGTTGATTTAAAATTTCTTGGTTTTCTAGACAGGGAAGGAGACACTGGAAGGACCCAAGGATCTGGATCAGATGCTCTGTAATGGTGCCAAAGAGACAGGAGCCTACTTCTACCGCTACGATGGACATGACCCCTACGATCCCAAAGTCTGGGTCACTTACAGACTGAACTGGGAATTAGATCACATCTCTTGGGCAGTGGGACAGGAGGGCATGCAGAAGCAGAGAGTACGTTTCGGTAGACTGTCGGATAATTATCCTTTGGGGCCTCTTCGTGAGTGAGAAACTGGCTCATTTCCCTGATGTCTCAGTAGACACTAGACTAATGCTATCGCATCGATCGCAGCATTGAGGTTTGGACCTTGGGCGACTGATCCTCTTACAGCTGATTGGGCTGGAAAGACGGACTGGGCCAATTACCCCTCACCTAAGTTCCAGGTCAAGTCGTTACGGGTCGAAGGCTGTCGCGCGACGTAAGCGTTAAGGTCGCAGCGAGCAGCACCTTTGTTCTTGTATATTCTTGATGTATCGTTGTCGTATACCCGATGATAGCCGACGTGTGTATACCCAGTTCCATCTTGCGAAGCACGACGTTGTGTTTCATCGCAGCGCGCATGTTTGGGCGCGAACCTACAGGCTCTACGCTCGTCTGTCCTTCTTCACCTTTATTTGCTTGATCTTACTTGCATTGAGTTTCTCTGCCTTCTCGTCTTGAAGAGCCACGAAAACTGGACCACTGACGCCGCCCGCTTGGATATGTTTTAGAAGGCGTGTTACGTTTTCTGCGTCTATCCACTGTGTAGTATGTCTCCACTCTCTGTCTTCCTTCGATACTGCAAGCCTATCTAGCAGAGCTGAAGCAGAATCGGGAATGAAAGGCTGAAGAAGGATGCTTGTACGACGAAGACCTTCGATAGAGTAGGAGAGTATCTTAAGTAGAGATGCTGGATCCGTTTCCTTCCACGGCTCGGTACTGGCCAGGTACGAGTTGACTTCTGCGAGCGCCATGAAGATGGCTTCCAGGGCTTTAGATGGCTGGAATTGAGACATAGCCTGATCTACAGCATCTATAGTCGTGATATCAGCTAGGGTACCTCGGAATTCGTAGCTGAAAAAGGCTACCTGGCAGAGCGACCAGCGTGTTGCCCAGGGAGCGTGTCGCATCATCCTTGACGCCTGGCATCTGTGCTTCCGAGGCTACCTGGAGCTTCCTTTGTAGGACCTTCGACTGAAGCCTTTGTACCAGGTTACCAGCTTGGCCTGTCAGATACTTCCGATAATCTCGGGCAACATGGTCTTCCGAAAAGTCTAGCATCCGAGATCAGTATGACACCATAGGATCACCGTTGACCTCGACTTACCTGAATCCGATTCTAGGCCACCCCTGCTCATCAGAAAGTAGCGAATGCCATCTTTGCTGAATCTATCGATGGCAGAGAAAGGATTGACCACATTGCCTCTTGATTTGGACATCTTTTGTTGACCCATGGTCCAATGGGCGTGCGCAAGGACGGTGCCAGGCAGAGGAAGGTCCAACGCCATCAACATGGCTGGCCAGTATACTGCATGGAAGCTATAGCTCCGTCAGACGCGGTGACCTCGCATACGACTGTTGACTGACCGAATGATATCTTTTCCGACTACATGTACGTCGGCAGGCCAGAACTTGGGTAGGATCGGCTCGGGATAGCCAGTCGCGGTCAGATAGTTTGTGAGCGCGTCGACCCAGACATAGATTGTATGCGAAGGGTCGTCAGGCACTTGAATACCCCACTCTAGTCTGGAGCGAGGCCTTGAGATCGACAAGTCGCCTAAAGATCCGTTAGTCAAGTACGACATGACTTCGTTGTACCGGACTCGAGGCTGGACGGCTGAGAAGGGCATCAGCGGGGGATAAATCTATGCAAAGAGTCTACATTACCTTCCGGATGCGTATGCAGCCATTCAATCAGCCTCTCCTGAAAGGCACTCAATTTGAACATATAGTTCTCCTCCTGCATCCATTCTACCAGTTGTCCGGATTCAATGGAAACCTTGATATTGGTCCCATCAGATGCAATTTCGTCTCTGATCTGGTTTGGCGTATAGTATGTCTCGTCTGAAACGCAATACCAGCCTTCGTATTGAGCCTTGTAAATATAGTCTTTTTCCATGAGGGTCCGCTGATGCGTTGTCAGGTTGGTTCTCGACATCAAGCGAATCCTACCTACCCAAACATGCTCTACTGAGGATTTGTGTCTACTTTCGGTTGTGCGAAAGAAGATGTCATAGTCGGCGCCAGCTGCTTCCGCTAAGGCCTGTGTTTTATCCAAGTCAGCCATATCCTCTCTTATTCACGTAATCTGCGACTATTACCTTGAATCGCAGGCTGACTTTATCGCAAAGCTCGATAGGGGTCATGTCCTTACTTTGAGCTGCTTTTTGAATTTTCATGCCATGCTCATCTGTACCAGTCACTAGTATGGGATCGCTTCGGCTTGGGCCATCGCGCAGCCGCCGATATCGCTTCAACACATCTGCAAGGACCAGGGAATGGAGATGGCCGATATGCGGTTCTGCAAGAACCAGCTAAGCGAGCGCATATTCCGACACTTGCAATACTTAGCATACCGGCATTGACATAGAAGATGGGGGTTGTGACATAAAACGGCTTGGAAGATTCGGTGAAAGCACGCGCAGATGCGCGAAGACCTCGAGAAGACAGGCGCAGCAGACTGAGGTGCAGAAGTTCACAAGGGAGTTTGGCACCGACGTGCTTGAAGGTGCGAACGAGCATAGCGAGTTATCGGGTAGCTCAAGAAAGGTTTCAACCGCTTTCGCAGGTTGCCTTCGCTCACACTCGACCGCTGAAATAGCTTTTGACGACCGCCAATGTACATTGCGAAGAACCGTTTCAACTACCTCAAGCTCACGTATGCTAGTACCTCTCCGGCTGCCCAGCTTTCTTAAACTGTCAAGCGACACCGGCCGACTTCGCGGCTGCAACCCAGTTGCTTTCGCTTTCCTTCGGCTATGTTACTTCGTCATCATTGCGATCCACTTACAACCTGCATCCCATCCTCCTTCGAGACCGAAGAGCTTCTCATAGCGATGTTGAAATTTCGTCACACGAAAACTACAATCAACTCAACCATCGCCAACAGCTTTCTTCGAAGAGCATACTTTGGTTCGACATTTGGTCTGGCATCTTACTGCATTACGCGGCTGCTCTTCTCGCACGAGGAGTGTGGATGTCACTTGATCACTCTATCGGGCCTACATATTATTTGTGTCTGGCCAATACCTGTGCATTACATTCTTTGTTGTACGAATACAACAACGAGGTGTACTCAATCATCAAAGCCCATCGGCTCTTTCGTATCGGGTTTAGGTGCTTCTTCTTTGGGCTTGTGGCCCTCGCTTTGCCGTTGGTACGCTGCCGCCAGATCTTCAGGTGTAGCTGCGCAGAGACACTCAGTGCCAATTACCAGGCTCGCAGTTGATGCTCGCACTCACTCGCTTGCTCGATGGACTTGTCATCTCGGGTTCTGAAGGATGTCACAATGGTTAGTCCCGTTGCCGTATGAAGTGGACGGCTTATGCTTCATCAACTTACTTGATGAATCTTGGAAAGCGCAAGCTGAGTCCTCGTTCTGCCGAGACCAAGCCCAGTGCGGCTGTATAGACGGGCGACAGTGTAAGATCGGCTCCTCGGATCTCCCAAACCTACTTTAGGCATCAGCTATACACCAAAGATACCAGACTGGTAAGCGTTTACCTCTTTTGGCTCCCACCATACATCTGGACGAAGACCTGAGTCGACGTATGTCTTGAGGCTACTCGAACAGGTTTCGCTGCCTTCCGGATACTTGACGTTGAGTTCCCTGTGATGTAGTCAGTAAGTCTTAGTCCGCAATTCTCGATCCAGCTCACTTGTAGAAGGCATCCGTGAAGCCTGATATGCACTGTGAGCAAGCTAGATTAGATGTCAATTCGAAGACTGCTGCAACCGTAAGTATACCTTGCATAGAGCCTGAAAGCCTTCTGTTTCCGGGTTGTAGACAGCCAGCAAGATGGGACTCCACCAGCCTGTCTTCCTGCCTTGACCGTGCCATGCTCCGACTGGAACGACATCTAGACTGTCTCCTAGATCGCCATAGTCTCGCTTGACTTTCAGCTGAAAGGCATATCAGGATTAGCTAGGGGCTCCGATGCATCACATGTATTGAAAAAGCGCACCCAGCTCTCGACTCGCTTGTCCGGTTCATAAGTCGCCAACAAAGCCTTGCGTCTGCCTCCCTTCTTGGCTTCGCTTACATCGGGCTTTTCGTCTTCCCCTTCAACCTCTTCGACTGTATCGTCCCCGCCTTCCTGGTCAACCTCATCTTGGCCCTCAACCTCTTCCTCCTCGCCTTCCACTTTTACGTCATCTGCGCCTACAGGCGGTATCACGGAATCAAGCAGCTTTAGCATCAAGCCTTCGCATTTCTGAGAAATGGCTTCCAGCATGAATTGGCGGATAGGCTCCAGGTTGTTTGGGAAGCCTTCCATGCATTTGACGTGGTCCCAACGCGCTATTGTTGGGTCTTCTGGTTCGCGAGGTGGAAGGCGCGTCTTTAACAGCTCGCGACGCTCCCTAAAAGGTTTGTTGATGAGGGTCTGCTAGCTAATGATCAGCGTGTGGGCAGGGATGAACGGACGTGCAGGTGACTGACCTTGCCATTCAAATACATAAGATCGAACGCATACACCCCTACTTTGACTTTCACCTCATGGATATTTACGTCTTTCCTAGCCCGGTTCGCGAGCGTCTGGAACGTCAGCAGAGCTTTCGTGACAGGATCTATCGCCACGATCTCTGCATCGATAATGAAGCTCTGCACACCGCTCATCTCGTCGCCTGCGTCATCGATGTTCAAGGGTGATAGAAGTTCAGGCATGAGCTGTAGAATATCTGGATATTTGGCTGTCATGTCCTACAGATATATGCAGTCAGCGAGTGTGCAATTGAGCGAGCCGTACGGAGCAACTCACCTCTAGATGCCTGCTGAACAGCCTGACATAGACGTCTTCTCCGACCCATTGGCCTCCTCCTTTCTTAGTAGATATATTGCTTTCGCCAGGCGGTACTTGGCCTCTCTTACGCTTTTCACAATCTTCAGGTCGAGCGATACAGTCAACTTGCTATCCTTCCTATGGAAATGGGTTGACTCACGAATCTGAACACGTTGACCATCGTACTTCCATTCTGCTGCAAACTCCCTCGTTGGCTCCAATCTCTTCGCTACGTCTCCCAGATCTCTTGTGATCTGTCCCAGCATAGGCGAAAGCGGTGTGCCCACACTAAGCGGAATAGCATCTGATAGACCCTGCAGTCCCACCGACAGCAAAGCAGGTACTATAGAATCATAATTCGGATGTCGCACATATACCTCTCTGACAAGAGCTTCGGCGGACTGTAACCGTTGCATTAGAAGTAGGCGTCGAGGGTCATCTTTGCCTTCTTTGACGGTCTTAGCGACGGCTTTCACGCCTTGGCGCTCTTCGGGACTGATGTAGAAGGTATTCTCGGACGCGTTTTCTAGCTTCTGACAGGGAATCAGGCAAAAGGCTCTTGCTAAACTTGCTGTTACCGTCAAGCGGACGGCCCTGCAAAGCGAGAGGTCAGCTCTCAATCTAAAATGAAGCTTGTCAAGCGTGGAGAGGACTATAACTCACCCTATGCGCAGATGGCTGACCAGAGTACGGACAAGAAAGCGCACTTCTTCGCCTTTGGCAGCGACTAGCATGCGCTGGACGATATCTGCCTTCTTATTGACTGTTCCAGATCCTTTCAAGCCAGTCAGAGTGACGAGGTTGTTGTATAGCGAAGAGATGGTAAGGGGCTGTGAAGCGAACAGCGTACGGATCCTAATCATAGTTCATCTTAGGACTTGGTACATCAGAATTCCTAGAAGAGCAGACCCACTTGGCTTTAGCTACAAATGCTACATCCCCGAAATCGCCATGCTGGTTCCAGAGCTGCTTGAGGTCTTTGCCTGTAACTCCGCTCACGGCTTTCAAAGCCTTACCAAGCACTTGTCCACCTATCCCAAGTTCGACGCCCTCGTATGCAGGAGCTACATGGTTTGTGATCTATCGGAAATCGCATATTGTTAGAAACTGACGAGCTGGGAGCGGGGAGCAAATACGCACCAAGTAGACACACTCTCTCAGTACCTCTGGCTGATACTCCACGATGGTCCTCAAGGTATTCGTCAGGACAGTCGTTATAATAAGCCTCGCACGCGTCGCTGACACGAGGACAAATGCCGCCGTAAGGAAGCTGTATGGTATCTGTAGTTTTCCCGCAGCTGTTCTAGGCCAAGTAGCTGTGGAAATGTCTTTTGCAGGATCGAAGACGAAGATGTCCGTGTCTAGAGGGTAGACGATCGCTTCTCCGTTGTTCGCTCCAGAGGGAAGTACAAGCTTAGTAGGTGAGTCTAGAGCTCGCGCTTTGCCTTTTCCATTACTTGCGATCGTTGGCTTGATGTCTTCGTTATTATCGGCGAACGGCTTCACGTCCGGCTCTGCTTTCGCAGTTTTAGGAGACGCGAATAGAGGATGCATAGTCTTTGTAGGTTTATTAACAGTAGCTGAGACGGTAATCTCCTCGTCATCCGAGCTGTCCATATCGTCCAAGTTTATGACGGCATCGCGTCCGGTCGCGACAGCTCTCGATGTCGAAGCTACAGGTTTGATGTCTTCTTCCTCATCATCGTCATCGGATAGCAGGTCTATCACGTCGTTCTTGCTCGCTTTGCCTTTGCCTTTCTTGTTGCTGTTCTTCGACTGCGACTGGCTCGCCTTGCTGTTTCCCGGCGATTGAAAGAAGGCGCCCAAGCTGGCCTGGCCATTGCTGCTGCTGCTTTGTGCGACTTTGGATTTCTTCTTTACAGGCGATTCAGCACCGGGGTCGGGCGCTTGCTTTCGCGATGGCATGAAAGAGAAAAACAACAGAGACATACAGTAACAGATGTGAAGCAAGCTACGAGGGAAGCTTCGTTGCAAACGGTACCATGAGTCGTTAGCTAGCACCATCAGAACACAACGTCAGTCCCAAGTGCGAGCTGGAGCGCATGTACTGGCGCTGGGAACGAAGCCAACCTAGCATGACTACAGTGAGGCATTTAGTATTGTTATCACTTGGTGGTCTCGGACACTCGAGCAGCCCGAAAAGCGTATGGTAGCCGACCCAGCTGGGCGAAGCGTTGCAGGGGGAAAAGCTACAACGACCGCGTGACAGACTAGAGACTGAGATTTTGGTGAAGATATAGGGATAGAGGAAGAAGAAGATTTGTTTAATCGAAGAGACCGAAGCCCATGTCGTCGTCGGATTCCTGTGATGCAAATTTGCGTTAGTCAAAAATCCCTGATTTTCTTAGGGCTTAAAGAGAGCAGCGCACCTCCTTCTCCTCCTCCTTCTTCTCTTCCTTCTTCTCCTCTGCGGCAGCAGCTGGTGCGGCGCCTCCAGCAGCAGGGGCAGATGCAGCTGGTGCAGCACCACCACCTCCAACGTTGGAGAGGAGCTCCTTGACGTCCTTTCCAGCCAGGGCCTATGATTCCACACAACTTCTGTCAATGAATTGGCTCGTCAAGTCGTGCTTGCTGTATTTGCCCACCTTGGCTAGGAGAGAAGCCCAGATAGGCTCGACGTCGACCTTGGCAGCAGAGGTGATGGCCTGGCGTTGCGATGTATCATTAGTTGATGTTCCGCACGTTCATGACAGCTTGCGAATGCGTACAAGGATCTTCTCGCTCTAGATTCCGATAAACTGTCAGCTTTTGCAGATTATGCCCACACCGAAGACAGTCGCAAACGCACGGTGATCTCAATCCCGTCATCAGCAAGGATGAGGGCGGCGTAGGTGGAAGCGAGCTCGTTTGAAGCCATTGTAGATGAATGAAAGGTCGGGTGACTGTAACTTTTCTGCGAGAATTCGACACAGATAGATGCCAGATGTAAGCGATTGACTCGTTGATGTATGTACGGTGTAAGTAGCTACTGACAAGCCTGGTTGGCGGTCACAATGTCTGCTCGACTGGGTTGGTAGCTCTTTTCCCTCAAAAACGGCCGCAACTTGTCCAGTCCTTCCAATCTCGCACAGACAAGAAAAATCCGGCAAAAATAGGGGAAACTTCATCATGCAAAGGGCGTATACAGCAGACCCTCCTGATCTGGTAGTAGTATTGTATACAGCGAAGGTGACTGCTGCATAGGCTGGCCAGCCGCCTAAGCGGCGGTCCCGCAACACTGCGAGTTGTTGAAAGACAGCAATTCTCCACGTAGCATTACATGTATTCATCTAGTATATTACTCTCTACATCGCAAAACCAACAGAGCTTCCACTAGGAGACGGCGGCACTCTCACAGACTTGGAAGACTTTGTACTGAACCGCACTTTGCGCGGCGTCGCAGGGCTGTCATGCGCACATCAGCCTTCGTCCAGTAGTCAGCAAACGATACAACTCACTTGCTGGCCGTATCACCGAAATCGAGCTGATCCACCCTTCGAAGCATGGACGTCAAGCTTGAGTTTGAAGATGCGGATACGAGACTGGCTCGGTTATCTAGCTGTTCTTCTTCACTGTCTAATTGCGTTTGTTGATCATCTTGCATGGGCGTCAGCCGCTGCTGATCGGGCGTCATGAGTGTTTCTGAGAGATCCGTCGTAGGACTATCAGTGAATTGTCCTTGATGCAGGCCATACGATCCGGAAGCAACTGAAGAAGAAGAGGCCTGTTTGCTGTCCTTCCTTGTTGACTTCGTAGAAGAAGTACTAGAGCGACCTTCGCTGTGCATACTAGGCACCCGACTCCAGCTATGCGCAGCTGCCCCGTTGCCAAGGCCGTTGTTCTCGCCCGTAGAATCGCTCCACCTGCTAACTTGGGCGATCTGGCTCTTGATTCTGATAGCTTTCGGCTTGACCGCTCTATCCGCTTCGTTTACCCCCTCTGCCTCGCTAGATGAAACCACGATTGAGGGCGTTGATGAGAGCCGCATAGAGCTCCCACTTGAACCGGCTGAAGGAACGCCTAGGAGATGGGCACTGCTGCCTTCTATGGGCTTCTTGGCTTGGACAGATCCCGTCTTGACGGTCTCGAATGATGCAGTGGCTGAGTTTACAGAATTTGAGCGAGCAGCTGCTTTGCCTGATAAAGAAGGTTTGTAGCTGTCGAAGTCGCTATAGTAGGAAGAAGCGACGCTCACGCGACTGCGTTACAGCACATTAGCACTGTTTCCTTCATTACGCTCAGATCAAAACCCACCTCGATGCCGCAGACGCTAGCAGTCGATCCAATTTCCCTTCAGGCGGTAAAAGCTTCTCCTTCGATTCACCAGGCCTTGCACCAGTGTAATCTTTAAGCGACGTAGGCGTCTGCGGAGTATCTGCTCTCTCCCTCTTGGGCGAGAATGGTACAAACGGGAAATGTTTCAAGAAGGCGGTTCTAGGCGTCTTTGGCGTCTTTGGTATTCCAGGTGTCCCAGGCTGCGCATTCATGTTGGCTGCTGAGGATCTAGCGTGGGGTGTTTTCGGCGCAAGCGTAAGTCTGCTCATGACGTTTTTGAACGCTTGTAATTTCGGTCTTTCAGGCTTATTAAGCTTGCTGAGAGAGGTGGGTACGACTTTCTCGAATGACTCGTCGGAGAACTTCTTTAGTTGTTTGCTGTGCCGCTGCCGTAAGCAGAGCTGGAAGAGGTATGTCCCGAACGTTATTGCGATTATACCAGCGAGGATTGAACAACTTATCACGGCGGCTTTCATGCCTGTGCTCATGGGTTCTGCGCCGCCGCTTCCATGATTGTCCATCGTTGTCCCTTTGCTGCTTGAAGACCGATTGCCTGAATCGCTGTTCTTGTTGGACGACGACGACGAAGAAGAAGGCGTAGACGTAGGTGATGCAGCAGGCAATGCGGAAATAGTCAATTTATCACCGCTCCCACTGCTTGCCCTCGCTGCGTCCTCGGACCACGCTCCCGCGCTGGAATTGTAGTATGCCCAATTGGGTATTGCGATCTTGTTGTCTCCATCTGGTTTATTGACGCTGTTGGGAAAGCCTATGCTGTTCATTGGTCCACAAGGACCGGGGACGATACCTCCTTCGAAGGAACAGATCGGGCACGCCGCTGTGTATGTTTTCCAATCCACCAGTTCTGGAGTGGACCCAGACGAGACTTGACACGACTGGCACGCTGAAAGGAGGTTGTACATGACAATATTGCATGCGCACGTGTTGGGCTTGATGCTCGAAGGCCCATTGTCGGATGTAGAGGGAGTATACAGACCACCCGCTTGTAGAGTGAAGCTATCACTGCTACTAGACTCGCAGAGACTTAGTAGTTTAGATGCCACTTGACAAGGTGTATCGTTGAGGTTTGTGCACGCCCAATCCCAGCCTGCTTGACAGGTCGCTGTCCGTTGAGCGGCCGATGAGCGCGGTGCAACCAATAGTAAGAGTACCACCACCAGAGTCGCTTGAGGCGGATCCAGGAGATGATACCGTTTCCGCATCATGGCTAATCCGAGATATGCGTGTAAAGAGAGTGGTTGTGCTGAAATCGTTTGTTGACTGTGGCTTGCTTTTGTGTGTGTCGTATTGCAAACGTGGAGTCGGACCTTGCACCACCACCAATAAGCAACAAACAGCCTGCTTGAAAGGACACCCTTTGATCGGAAAGAGCCCGTTGAAACATTTCAGGCAGGATAGCGCTTCAGCTTTTCGAGAGTCTTGGACGATGTCTGGAAGGCGAAGGACTGGGAATGAGTGTTGCTGGTAAGCTCTTCCTCCTGTCTTTGGTGGTCTCGAGCTGTTGGGGTAACAATCGTTCGGAAATGCTACCAGATCGCAGCGATGACGTCGCATTGTCTAGATAGGAGGAAGAAGGGGATGCTAGTGCTTCTGTGCCCTGTTGTATCAAGCTCTGCAAGCGGATCGACATGCTGTTGAAGATGTCATCGTCTTCTTCGCTGTTTCCCTCTTGCAGGGCGGGGGATATGGCAGAAGAGTATATTGAAGCAGTATCGGAGGACTGCTCTATGATTAACTGCCGCTTCGAAGGATGCGATACACGACGCCTTGTCGATCGAGCAGCTACGTGCGTTCGCTTGGGGTTATTAGGAGAGCGTCGAGCCGACATGCCTTCGTTGAGCTTGTATGGCGACTGTTAGTAATGAGCGTGAGCAGTTTTATCGAGCGGGAGGATGGGACTAGTGACTTACTTGGTAGTAGACAGCTTCGTAAGGAGGGGGCAACTCTGGTCTTCTCGCAGTTTGAGGGGCGTCTGTATGATCTTGGGATGTGTCTTGTATACTAGTTATCTTCTCCTGACCTCGATGGTTTTCGTTGTCGTTGCCGTTCCAGATCTTGTAGGCGGCCATCCCGAGGATGGTGACGAGCTGTATACTTTAGCTTTAGCTTTCGCGTAGATTATGCGATGAAGTAGAGTAGTGTTAGCTGACGATGACTGCTTCTGCTGCAGTGTTGACTATTGTGGAAGCTGTGTTGTAGATGGTGTTGCCGATGGTGTATCTGATCTTGATCTTCTTGGATTGTTGTGTGTCCTCATCAGTAGTAGTAATATCATCATCATCATCTTCTGCTCGTTGTCGCTTCCGGGTGTTATTAGCCATGATATGGGGATGGAGATGGGATGACGAGAAGGACAAGCTGCCAGTCAAGTCACGCTTTCTTAGTAGAATCATCAGCGACAACATGCAATAGCTATTCTACTTGTTACGTCATCATACAATCATACAATCTACAATCTATCCCATCTCACCCTTCTTCTTCGTTGTCGCCACCTGGACTCTGCCAAAATTTCCACTCCATCAACGCCCCTTTCACGCTCACATAGACTGAAGACACTTGCAGAAATCAAGGCAAGGTAGATCATATCATAACAGTTACAGTACAGTACAAATACAGCACAATGCAAAATGGCGACCACAGCGTAAACGGTCTCAGCGAAGACCTGGGTGGGCACACTCATCATGCACAAAAAAACGGCATTTCATTCTGATAAGTCTGACTTGTCCAGCCAACGCGTCCATCACAGCAGAGAAGCCAGCCTACGTCCCTCCCCATCTACGCAAAGCACAGCAGGCAGCCGCGTGAGTCTTAGTCTTCGGGCACGCACGCCCTCAGAGTTTTCCGCCTGAAATTTGCAACCAAAGACTGAGAGAGATACTTCTGCAGCCTCAACGCAGCTTCTCCTGCATTCACTCCAAGAACAAATGGCTCGTCTGCTAACGGCGCAAATTCTGCTGGCCCAGCTCCAGGAAATGCTCCATACAGACCCCCTACAGCCGCCACTGCTGCTACCAACGGCGCAGGAAATGGATGGAACGCATCTGAGCCTGCTGGAATGAGACGCACCGCTCCTGGTGGACCTGGAGGATGGTCCGGCGCATCCAGCTCGTCCAACAACACGGCTCGAAGAAACGACGGATACGGCGCATGGGAGAATGGCAAGCACATTATCGGGCCCAAGAACCCTAGAACAGAGCATCAGCTCTTTGGAGAAGCTGGCGACAACACCCATCAGCACACCGGAATCAACTTTGACAAGTATGGTGATATCCCCATCAGCGTCACTCCCCCCGACCCACGCTACACCGGAGGAGTAGACATCCCTACTCCCGACCCATTCACAGAGTTTGTATCCCCACCCATCGACCCTCACTTGTTAGAAAACATCAAGCTCGCACGCTATGTCACCCCTACCCCCGTCCAAAAGTTCTCCATCCCAATCGTAGCAAACGGGCTAGATCTTATGGCTTGTGCACAGACGGGTTCAGGAAAGACGGGTGGTTTCCTCTTCCCCATCCTCTCTGCTGCATTCACAAACGGCCCGCAGTTCAACGTAGCCCCAGAAGCTGGTGGGCCAGGAAGATACCGCTCCAGACAGGCTAAACCCACAGCCCTCATCCTGGCTCCCACAAGAGAACTCGTCATGCAGATCCACGAAGAAGCCAAGAAGTTCGCTTATCGCTCATGGGTCCGCCCAGCCGTCGTTTACGGAGGAGCAGACATTGGATCCCAGATGCGACAGATCGAGAGCGGGTGTGACATGCTTTCCGCCACACCAGGTCGTCTCGTCGACTTGATTGAGCGCGGAAGAATCTCGCTAGCAAATATCAAGTACCTCGTCCTCGACGAGGCCGACAGAATGCTCGATATGGGTTTCGAGCCTCAGATCCGAAGAATCGTCCAGGGAGAAGACATGCCTTCTTCTGCCGAGCGTCAGACTCTCATGTTTTCAGCTACCTTCCCTAGGGAGATCCAGCGGCTCGCTCTCGACTTCCTCAAGGGAGAACAGATGTTCTTATCAGTAGGAAGAGTAGGCTCTACCTCTGAAAACATCACGCAGAAGATTGAATACGTAGAGGATAACGATAAACGATCCATCCTGTTGGACCTCCTCCTCGGAATGACTATCACGGGCTTGACCCTCATCTTTGTCGAGACAAAGAGAATGGCAGATATGCTCGATGGGTTCTTGACGCAGAATAGGATTCCTTCGACGTCGATTCATGGTGATCGAACTCAGAGAGAAAGAGAGTACGCCATCGAGACGTTCAAGTCTGGAAAGACCCCAGTCATGGTGTATGTCTCTACTCCCCCCTTTCACTGTTACAATTTACTGATGCTTTTGAATTTGCAGAGCCACCGCCGTCGCTGCTCGAGGACTTGATATCCCCAACGTTCAGCACGTCATCAACTTTGACCTTCCCACGGACATTGACGACTACGTGCACCGAATCGGACGTACGGGACGAGCCGGAAACACGGGTATCGCGACTTCTTTCTTCAACCGAGGCAACAAGAACATAGTTCGGCAGATGCTTGAGCTGCTCAAAGAAGCCAATCAGGAAATCCCTCCTTGGTTGGAACAGGTCGCTATGGAATCTACGTTCGACACGAGAGGATCTGGAAGAGGCGGTAGAGGTGGTGGAAGAGGTGGTTCATCTCGCGGTGGAAGCAGAATGGGAGGAGGAGGAGGGTTCGGTGCAAGCAGAGCACAGACGGGCTTCTCGTCAGGCGCTGGATTCGCAGGTGGTAATATGAGAGGTGGCCCCCCTGGTGCTGGTGGAAACTTTGGCGGTTTCACCGTCCAGCCTTCGTCAGGATACCCAATGGGAGGCGGCGGTGGAGGATGGTGGTAAAACACAGTACTTTCTCCCCATCTGCGTCTGTTACCAGTCTCTTTCTCCGGCTTTCGCTCTCTCTCTCTCTCTCCCAATACCCTCCTATCTCTCGTCTCTGGATGCACCAAAAACAATCTCCTCTTCCCTCTGGTTCTTTCAACAACCTCACTGTACCAACATCATTTTTCACTAAGTATCTGGTCGCCCTTTCTCTTTCAACACGACATATTGTACGAAAGCCTATCGCAAGCAAGCAAGCAAAACCTAGACCACTTTAGACTCAAAGCAAGCAAATCGTTTGTGATAGATCTTCATCCAAGCAATATATGTTTAGAAGGGGGCAAAATAGATATTATTCGTACACGACACGCTTCGTTTCAATCAAAGAAGTACTTTTCCCCGAAGTTTTCTTCAGAAACCTTTTTGGCAATGAAAGGCAGACCTTAGATTCGCAATATAGACGGCTTTTTAGACTTCTTCTTCTTCTTCTTCCCTACCCTGGCTTCAATCACATCGTATCACGTCCCTCTCATTTCACTTTTTCTTCTTCCACATGGAACTATTTCCACCATCTCTCCCTCATTTATTCAACAATATATCCATCGTTCAATAACAAAAAAGGGAGAACTGGCGCATTAAATCGAGACTTCAGAAGTTTCACATGTATCCATATATATCAAGTGAAAAAGAAGAGGACAAAGGAAGCAACCCCGGGAATCAGAAGGAGACACGTAAAAGCACACAGAATGCGATAAATGAATAATTTCTGCAAGCAAGCGAAAAGCAAATCAAACAAAGCTATATACCGGAGAAAGAAAGCTTCTTACACGATAAAAGGAGGCAAAGTGTACACCATTCTCTTTATAAGTATTCGAAGTATCTATCTAGTTTTCAGTCCCTATCTCGCTTTTCCACACTTGAAAATCCGCATCCATAGACTATCTTTCCCTCTTCTTCCCTTCGCCCCTCTCCCCTGTTCGGCCATTGTAGTGTATGTTGTAGTGGAGCTTCTGAGCAATGCGATACGCTGTTTCTCTCCTCCAAGATTTATCCAAAGGTCGTTATCGATGACGGGGCTTTACGCGTGAATGGATGCCACTTCTCGTGCAAAGGTCGCCTTCTGTTTCGCAGTTTGAACAGTTTATACATCGATTCACAGCTTCGTAACACTCTGAACAACCCGCGAGATCAGTCCGCCTATCAAGCTTCCAAGCTGTCGGAACCACCTTCTGCCTCGTCAGGCCCTTCTCGTTCGGTCTCTGCGTACCCTTCTAGTGATAATCCAGGCAATTCGCAGCTTGACTCTGCTACGAATCATCCAGAAATCCCAGCTATATCCATCCAAACAGCGCCTACAACGTCGTCGCCGTCCGGTCTTCCAGGTGCAAGGCGTCGCCGGCGAGCTGGCACTGGAAGTGACGAGGGCGAGGCAGAACATACTCGCAAAAGACGGCGCAGAACAAGGATCACCATACGTACAGCAGGAGGTCTCGCAAGCATGAACAACAGGCCATCTGGCAGTGCTGGCAGCAGTAGCCGGGCGAGCTGGCATCTCAAGCCAAGCGGAGCAAACGGATCATCATCAAACGGATATAGCAATGGCAGCTCTTCTAGTAATGGAGCATCGAGCTCGCATACGAATGGGAATGATGATTTTGCCAACAATACACCAATCGCGTCAACGTCCGGAACCCGATTCACGCCTATCTACCCTGGGTCGCAGATAGACCGTGAAGAACTCGTCAGATTGACTTTACAGTGTCTGACTGATGCAGGGTACAAGTGAGTATTTTCCCCTGTCAGCTCGAGAGCTGGCTAGCGAATCGACATCTTATCGACAACCGGCTAGAGCCCCAGCCAGTAATAACATGAGCCGAAGCTGATGTTTGTTCGCTCTTTCAGTCAAGCGGCAGCTGCTCTGAGCAAAGAGTCAGGCTATACCCTCGAATCGCCGACGATAAGCTCGTTCCGGAATGGCGTCCTTGCAGGCAAATGGGAGTCAGTGACGAGGATACTGCAAGATAACGAAATAGTACAAGGAGATGCTGCAAATGTGAGCCTTACACTGTCCGGCTGTAGCCACTTCAAGGTTTGTCTGGCTAATCCAAAGCACATGCGTATTGCGATAGACTGCTCGATTCCTAATCGCGGAGCAGAAGTTCCTGGAATACTTGGAAGGGAGAGAAACGAAGAAAGCTCTCTCGGTCCTCAGGAATGAATTGGCACCGCTCAACCATAGTCCTGAACGGCTGCATCAGCTGTCAAGGTGAGAGATCTACGGACTTAAGAGCTTGTACCCGTAACTGAGTCTTTATGGCAGCTTCATGATGTGCGCCTCACCAGAGGAGCTGCGGGAACGGTCGGGCTGGTTAGGGACAGGTGACGCATCGCGGAAACAGCTTCTTCAGGTTCTACAGCGTCAGTACAAAGCTTCGTCCAAGTCTAAGTCTGAAGGACTTTTAACTGAATGCTATGCTTGTAGAGCACATTCCATCTTCCACGATGATCCCGCAGAAACGGCTCGAAACACTCCTAGAACAAGCGAAAGAATACCAACGTACCCAATGTCGTTATCACGCTTCCGAGCCTCCGATATCGTTGTTCTCAGACCATGTATGCGACAGAAGTGTCTTCCCTACAGTCACTACGCATATTCTGGGTGGGCATTCGGACGAGGTTTGGAGAGTCGAGTTCAGTCACGATGGAACGAGATTGGCGAGTGCAGGACAGGATGGTAAAGTGCTGATATGGAAAGTCGACGTGAGGAGGTATATCGACCGTCTACAAGGAGTATAGGCTGATTTAATGGGACAATAGGATGGCTTCTCCCTCCAACATACGATAAATGCTGCTGAGCATACTGATTATATCACTTCCATGGCGTGGTCGCCGGACGACACGATGCTCCTGTTGGGCGTAGAGCCCGCCGTCAAGATCTACGATACGGCTGTGGGTTTCCCTTTGGACCTGTCCGAAAATAGGCATGAAGCTGAGCCTGATTTTGCTGCAATCAAGACTGGATTGTGTACACTCAACGTCATAAAGCACGAACATTGTGCAGTAGGTGGCGTAGCGTGGTTGCCGAACAGCAATGGTTTCTTTTCAGGAGGTCTCGATATGCGGCTCTTATGCTGGGTGAGTACAGTGACCTCCGCCATGCAGAGTGCGGCTGACAGATCTGACTCACGACCGGCAGGACTTGGATGGCAATATTCAATATGCCTTCTCGACAGCTCCTTATCGGATAATAGACGTAGCCCTTTCACCCGATGCGACTCGTCTAGTCTGTTTGGGAGAAGCTTCGCATATGCACAGGAGCTCGCATGCTATCGGTGTCAATAATGGCTCGTCAACCGGAGACATATCGCGCTCCATGTTCGAAGTCAAAGATCGCAGAATCATGGTCTTCAACTTGGCAGAGAAGCGGCAAGAGAGGTACGGTCGAAAAATGTTCAAAGAATTCGAGTCTGTAGCGGTCGCGTTGACCTTTCATATCCCGTTTAACAGATTCATACCGCACACGACTGCGCTCACTTGCGTAACGTTCCAAGCGGATAGCTCGCGGTATATCCTCGTCAATCAAGTCCCAGACGTATGCACAGGGAAATACACACACAATGCGAACTATACTGACTGAGGTCGGCTTGCAGGAAATCGTGTTATACGACATTGTGACCGGTGCGAGCATTAAACACTATCACGGGCAGCAGCAAAGCGTGCATATGATTAGAAGCTGCTTCGGAGGGTCGTCGAACGGCTTTGTCATCAGCGGCAGCGAAGGTAAAAGTCTTGCTTGTTTTTGCCCCTGGAAAGCTAGCTGATCGTATTTCGCTTGTGACTCTGATTCGCAGACTCCTTGATCTACGTCTGGCATAAAGACAATTCACGTCCGCTCGAGTGCCTGAGCGGTCATGGTGCAGGCAGCGTCAATGATGTAGCTTGGAATATGGCCAGCTCAGGCATGTTTGCTAGTGCAGGCGGTAAGTAGATCGGCTTGGAAAACGGCTAGGTGTCGCGCGAGCTGAGCGACGACATATAGATGACCACACGATTCGGATATGGCAAGCACCATCAGCTTTGTCTGCTCATGTGGCATAGCATCTGGCAATTCGTACGCAAGAAGATGAATCAAGGGTCCGCACGCAGTCTAGTAAGGAGAGGTATATTGTCGTTATTCCATCGTGCTATATCATCGATATTTTCACAAGTAGTCACCAATGCGCATTGAAGAGTCTGCTAAATCAGGTGTATCTTCGTTTATTTTCTCCATCTCTACCATTTGAAGTTGTATCATCTAGCCCTACGTACTTGATGCAATGTTTCTGTTCATTCTCGATATTATGTTCGGTGCCCGACCTCCTTCGCTCACCAAACCGCAACTGCTGGTCTTAGCCTGTTGATCTCCGTCTGCTTTCCTGACGATGCTGCCTGAATCTGTTGTCCTTCTCGAGGCGCTGCCAAGCGCGACAAAGCAGTTGTATAGCTCATATTGCTGGAGCTGCTGTGACAGTGACAGAGCTTTGATGGTTCCTTGGCGAATGGTAGCTTCTGCTCGCAACGTACTGTTTGCAGCTAGATACTTGAATTATCGGTCTTCAACGGATGTATGTCTTAGTTCCAGCTCTTAATGACATTTGCGACCTTCTTGTCGAAGCTCTCGTTACGGATTGGCATTTCCGCGGCATAGAAGGGATCTCTGAGCTGTTCTGCGTAGACCTCGTACACGCCGCGTAGGGCTTGGTCTGCCGCCTGATAGTTTGGCAAGCTGATGACCACAAACTTGACGCCTGTATGGATATATGTCAGAGCCTTCAAAATCAGATGAGGTTAGACTGCACCACACACCCGTTGCCGATTGCAGGCAGGTCATCTTGAACGATTCTGCCTCGATGACCTCGACGCCAGAGCTCTTGCCTGTCGGGCTGATTCTGCTCGCGATAGCATGCACACCGTGGAAGGTACCAGCGAGAATCAGATACTCGTTCTGCGACAGCGGTGCAAGGCCGTCTGGATCATCATATGAGACAGGGCATATTAGGGTCGCGCATTTCGCGTTTGAAAACAGGTCGAGCGAGCTTGCCGGCATAGTTCTTCTGGTAGATCAGCCCTCCCGCTTTGTTTATAATCATCAAGCTGAACACTGAAGCAGGCCTCGCTGCCATCTTTGAACGATTGGGGTCTGGTCAAGAACAACTTCAAGTCATTTCAAGACTCGAGCTTACAACCATTTCAAGACACCTTTGAACAGAGTCTTAGACAGCTTAACATCCATCCACATCCACCATGGGCGCACCGTCTCAAGCTGAAGCTCTCATAAAATGCTGCAGCGAGATTGTCGGGGAGCTCGCAAAAGCGCACCAGAACAACGAAACAGTAGATCTCAATGTCTTACGCCTCAAAGTCAGCAGAAAGAACAAGCTCGCTGGGAGCCCCCGTCTTGTCGATATCATATCGGCTGTCCCAGAAGGCCTACGAGCTGCTTTGCTGCCGAAACTCAAGGCGAAGCCTATAAGAACAGCGAGTGGTGTACGCTGGCTGACTATCCTACATCTTGTCCTTGTTCCTTGACTGATGTCGAATCACGTAGATTGCCGTTGTGGCCGTCATGAGCAAACCTCACCGGTGTCCGCATATCGCTGTGACAGGCAATATCTGCGTGTATGTAGATTAAGACTTGGTCTGTATTCCAGAGCTGACCGTCTTACCCCTCAGCTACTGCCCAGGAGGACCAGACAGCGATTTTGAATACTCTACACAAAGTTACACCGGCTATGAAGTGAGTGCACAGGACAAGCTCGTGCAGGACTCTGCTAACCATGTGGAAAAGCCAACATCCATGCGAGCGATACGAGCCAGATACGATCCATACGAACAGTCTCGCGGCCGAGTCGAACAACTACGAAGTCTAGGGCATTCAGTCGACAAAGTTGAATTCATCTGTATGGGCGGTACCTTCTTGTCTCTTCCAGAAAGCTACCGGGACAATTTCATGGCGCAACTGCACAACTCGTTAAGCGGTTTCACAGGGAAAGACCTCGATGAAGCAGTGAGATACTCGGAGAAGGCAAAGACGAAATGTATTGGAATCACAATTGAGACGCGGCCTGACTATTGTCTGAAACCGCATCTCAGTCAGATGCTGCGATATGGCTGTACGAGGTTGGAGGTAAGTCGGCAAGTTGACACAACTCGATCTAGCTGACATAGGGAGCCATAGATTGGGGTCCAGTCGGTATATGAGGATGTCGCTCGTGATACGAACCGTGGGCATACAGTCAAGGCAACATGCGAGTCGTTCCAGATGGCCAAAGATTGCGGCTTCAAGGTCGTTTCGCACATGATGCCTGATCTGCCTAACGTGGGGGTCGAGCGAGACATCGAGCAATTCCACGAATACTTCGAGAATCCTGCTTTCCGTTCGGATGGACTAAAGATCTATCCTACATTGGTCATTCGCGGTACGGGACTCTACGAACTATGGCGGACAGGAAGATACAAGAACTATACGCCAAATGCGCTCGTAGATATTGTGGCGCGGATTCTTGCGCTCGTGCCTCCCTGGACGAGAATCTACAGAGTACAAAGAGATATTCCGATGCCGCTTGTAAGTTCCGGCGTCGAGAATGGAAATCTAAGAGAGTTGGCTATGGCGCGCATGAAGGACTTTGGAGCGGACTGCAGAGATGTCAGAGCGAGAGAAGTTGGTGTGCATGAGATCCACAACAAGGTCCGACCGGATGAGGTGGAGCTCATTCGGAGGGATTATACAGCCAATGGAGGTGCGGAAACGCAATTACGTATGTAACGTCTATCGCTGATCACGCTCAAGTGTAGGCTGGGAGACTTTCTTATCATACGAAGACCCCGAGCGCGACATCCTTGTTGGATTACTGCGCTTACGAAAATGCTCAAGCGAGACTTTCCGGCCTGAACTCATCAACGATGGGCAAACGAGTATAGTCCGCGAGCTTCACGTGTACGGCACAGCTGTACCTATGCATAGTCGGGACCCAACCAAATTCCAGCATCAAGGTTTCGGAACGCTTCTGATGGAAGAAGCTGAGCGGATAGCGAGAGATGAACACGGGAGTGTCAAATTGGCTGTCATCTCTGGGTGCGTAGCTTCCTCAGTTGGGCATATTGGAAGCTGACTTTTCCGGCTATGATAGTGTCGGAGTGAGAGACTACTACGCAAAGCTGGGCTACTACCTCGAAGGGCCTTACATGGTCAAGATGCTGTAGCGAATGTGCCCTTTCACATTTTTATGTCTCATTCTTCAGCTTATTTGGCCCGATCTGTCGATGTGTCTCGTCGTTCTCAGTTCTCGCTATCAGTCGACGTAAAGTCTATGTACCGTTATAGTGTTGACAACATTAATTGATGACATGGTATTTGGTCGCTCTACATATAGCGGGTGATACAGACTGCTTTGCCTTGTTCTGTAGCCCTTCAAAGTAATGCCTCTTTATATCGTCTTCTCTGCCTGTATACATTAAGTGCCTCCATACAGCCAGTTTCCAAGACTGCCAATATTCAAGTGTCCGTATACCACCCCACACGCCCTTCCCAACTGCCCTGGAGACTGCAGTTGCCCTCCCTCCCATATCCCTACTTCTTCAATTTCAGTAATCCAAAACTGACATCCAACTTCAATTTCTGATAACTTCTCTGTAAACCCGCTTTCCCAACCTGTAGCGCCTCATCGACCTTAACAGATGACGTTTGATGTTTCGTGCGATGTCTTTCTGGATGTTCTGCAGAAGGGGTGAAACTACTTGACCAAGCTATCGGCGGGGCAGTCTCTATTTCCTGATTGTTCAGCTGTATCTGCGGCGGCGCGTTGTAGTGGTGAGCTGTTATATTGGAATGAGGAGGGAAGTTAGGATTTGTAGCGGTCGACGGTGGAGCAGACGCATAGATGTCGTTTGTGGTAGCATGTGTAGAGGAAGCGGAGGAACTCCGCTGCTGTCCTGATGATGATGAGGCGCCAAAAGTTCGACCATTCGAGGCTGTCAGACTGGAACCATAGTTTGGCTGCCTTTTTGGGGCAGCAAGCCGGCTACTGTGGCCATTTACTGTCGCAGCAGTAGTAGGCACATATGTGTACTATTCGAAATCCAGTCAGCCAGTCTCTCTTCGTCAGAAGTAAGGCAGCGGACGCACGGGATTGTATGTTCCCCCTGCTCCTCCTGTACCGTTGATTGTCCCGCCTGTCCCTGTACTAGACGTCCTTGCCGAGCTTGAGAGCAGCGGAGTCGGAGGCATAGTGACTGAAGGAGCCAGATATGTAACACCTGCGTCCGCATACGTTCTAGTCGATTTCCTTCCGCCTGAATCGCCAGTAAGCGTCGATTCTGGCCTTCTATACGTTGCTGATAGCCGACTTGATGCAAAGCTTCCATTCGCGTTGCTGGTGTAGCTGCTACTGCTGATATTCGGATTGAAAGATGTACTGCTGTTGTTACTCCGTGACGACCGCGCAGCAGTAGAGGAATGATGATGCGCTGATAAGGATGTGGTAAAGCCTTGAAGCGTTTTAGGCTGTTGCGCCCCGAAACTGGTGGCATTTAACGAGGTATTCCGATACCTCTCGTACGAGGGTACGTAGCGATAGCTTGGATGGCTTCTCCCAAGTCCTGGCATGGGTCCAGTCCTAGAGGATGATGCCTCTGATTCCGACTCGTCCAGGTCTGACGATTCCTCCGAGTCTGACGCTGCATCTCCGATAGTAGATATTGAAGGTTTCCTTGTCACGATCTTGATACTCTCGTACTCTGGATCATGCAGTTCGCCCAACTCATCTGGGACGAGATGTTGATACTCTGACGCCGAGTAGCGCTTATTGTTTTTCGCTTTTCCGGCAGCATTGTTCAAGAAGGTGTAAGTGTAGTTGTGTCCTGCTACCATGGTGGATAAGCCTGGAGCGCGCTCGTGAGCTACTCGTTCCATCTTCTTTCGAGCCGAATGCACACGCTTCCGGTGTTTGCCCAGAGGTGATTCAGCAGATGGAGCAGGAGATGGGGAGGCAGAGGTAGAAGCAGGGAGCTGGATCATGCTGTTGCTCGACATTGTGTCAGGACTTTCTTCCGAGTTTGCTGGGTTTCTCTGCTCTGCTCTTCTGTCGCTGCAGTGCGTGTTTGTCAGGCTCCTTCTCGTCTGACGCCAGTTGACACCAAAGTTGGACGTCTGAAAGGTGTGAGTAGAAGTTTATCTATCTATCTTTCACGCTGTTTCCTCTCTCTCTTTCTTTCTTCCGCGCGCTCCTTCCTGAACAGGCTGCCCGTATCGTTTGTCTGCCTGCGGTGCGGTCAGGATGTCGTTCAGAGTTTGTTCGAATGATTGGAGCAGAGCCAAGAGGCATTCCATCTAAAACATTATCGAAGAACTGAACCAAGTCAAGTGAAGCGCTCAAAGCTGACAGGAATCCTCTCCCAACTCTCTCCCCCTAACCAACCTCGTGCACGCATCTCACTGCCCGATCGATCGGCAGAATAGGGGTAAATTGGGCAATGACAGCTATAATTGCGGGCTGATGAGTTTGACAGGTTGGATAGATACTTTAGGAAAAGAGATAGCAAGTTTACAAGCTCCAAGACATGCCGGAACTCGCAGGTCAGTCGGGAAGGACCGACGATTCGATCCTAGCTCACCCAGACATGCAGAGGTCGAAAGAGCCAGGCTGGGCTTGAAAGAGTGCGTAAGAGCACTTGACCTACTCTGGAAGATGTATCTAACATGCTGCTTCCGACGCACAGAGCCGCTGAAGGCAAAATCATAACCGGCATCGTGACGCGCCCAGATACCATCGTGTACTCTGGCTGTACAGATGAAGAAGTCGCGAAATCAGTACTTGGCAAGAGGATCAAAAGAGTTGGAAGACTAGGCAAGTATTTCTACGTGAGTCTTCCCGATGCCCGAGTCCAGTCCGTCCTAATATTTTACACGGTTGTTCGCGCCAGATCGTGATGCAGACAGCTCCGCATATTCTCTGCCATCTAGGCATGGCAGGATTCACATCGACACGAGGGAACGAACCACTCTTCTATCGCAAGAAGGCCAAAAACTGGAAGAATGACGATGGCACAGACTGGCCTCTGCGATATTGGAAGTTTGCACTCAAGATGGACGACGGTCAAGAGTGGTGTTTCTGTGATTCTAGGAGACTGGGCAGGATCAAGCTCATCGATTCGGGAGATAAAGATATAACAGAGGTGGAACCGCTGTCGCTCCTAGGCAGAGATCCGTGAGCGTCCCTCTACGATCCAAGTTTCATCAGCTGCTCAGTTGTCCTCTTCGCTAGATACCTCGATATGCCTTCGCTGGACGACTTATCGACCCTACTTCTGAAGCGCAAGGCACCCATCAAAGCTGTTCTGCTGAATCAAAATGGGCCATTATGCGGTATCGGTAATTGGCTAGTAGATGAGATCCTCTTCCAAGCTCGCGTCCATCCCGCACAACGCGGCAATACTCTCTCCACATCTCAGCTCCTAGCCATCCATACTCAAATCCAAGAAGTCGTCAATACAGCCGTAAAAGTGAATGCGAACCATGCCTTGTTCCCGAGTCATTGGCTGTTCAAATATCGATGGGGAAAAGGAAAGAGGAATGAGCCTGCTACTTTTACACTGCCGGACGGCACGCTTGCGACGGTCACGCATCAGACTGTAGGAGGAAGGACAAGTGGAATAGTCGAGTCTGTGCAGATACTAGTTGGAGATCCGGCTGAAGATGGATCGGAAGGTGAAGAAGGGCTTGATGGCATCAGCGAAGATGACAGCAAGACTCCCAAGACCAAGAAGGGCAGAGGGAAGGGGAAGAAGGCAACTCCTTCAAAAACTCCTAGATCCTCTGCTGCGAAAGGCAAAGGAAAGAAACGAAAGGTTGAGACGAGCAGCGAGGAAGAGGCTGACGGGTCACAGTCCGACCTCACGCCGCTCGAAGGTGACGAAAGTGACGAGGAGGTAGAGAAGTCGGTGATTAAAGTGACGCCTGCGCGGAAGAAGCGCATCACCAGCAGTGGAATCAAGATGGAAGAAACTGTTGCGCTTATCGAGCCGGTCACGCCGCCTCCGAAGAAGAGAGGAAGGAAAGCTGCAGCTGTTAAAACGGAGGAAGCAGCTGTCAAACACGAAGAGACAGAAAGTGTATGAGCTTCTCTGTGATACCTTCACCTTTCTTCCGTGTATTACTGTCGATGAAGCATTCGCAGTCGACCTTCGGCTGGTCTTCGAAGCTGGATCTGACTTCATCATCACACTGATAGATGTGTCACATCCTTTCTCATCTCTGCCCGCAACTTCCCAGCTCACATCCTCACGTGACGCCCCTTTTCCTCACCCCATTTCGTCTCCCCCTCCTTGCTGACGTGCTACAAAGCCATCATTCTTCTTCCTTATCATCAAGAATGCTCTGTGCACAGCTCTCGACCAGCCTATCTTTTGATCTCGCCTGAAATATCGAAAGGGGTATCGCGTCAAGAATGGAATGTTGACAAGAATGTTGTCCCTGGATCTCGAGTACAGCTGCTGTGTGCATTCTCAGTATGCAGAGAAAGTACTATAAAGAAGGCAACATGCGGTGTGCTGGTCTTCTCTCTCTTCTTCATCCACCTGCTCCCAATCAAGACAGGAGATACTCACTCGCGCCAGAGCATCCTGACACAGCTACCTGAACAACTCAATAGCAAGCTCCCCAAACATGTCTTCATACTCCATGACATCTTCTTCTTCTTCCATCTCCTCATCCGTACGTCCTTCGCCTCTCTCTTTCCATCGTCCTCGTCAGCTAAATCCCCTTTCCAGTCCTCTTCTTCCTCCCAATTCCGCGGTCTTTCATCAGCAGCAACCGTCAGCTCATACACATCATTCAACACATCATCATCTACTTTATCGTACAAAGCGACTCCTTCACTCGCTACTCCCGCTCTTGTATGCGCTGTGGCATTGAAGGTGCCTCAGAGCGCTGTGTCTTCCTCAAACACTCTCGGCGTATGTCTCACTTCCTCTTCTTCCGCTTCTTCCTCTTCTTTCACCCTTATTGACCACCTTCCCCTTTCCATGAATACAGTCCATCTCTCGCGCTTCGTCTGCATCTTCAGCACTACGGGCTTCGCGTTCAGCCGCCTCGCCAGCACCGGCACCAGCATCGACCAAGAAGCAGTCCTTCCTACGAAGACTCTTGTCGCCTATCATCGATGATACCTGCACGCAATGCACGATCGACCAGCTACGCACACGCTATGCACTCGCTTTCGACTCATACGAAACGATCGATGTCATCATTCCCATGAAAGAGGATGACTCTACTACGCGCATCACGTCTGAGATCGTACAACGCCAAAGACAAGCCGCTGCTGCTGCTGCGGCCTTCAAGAGCAATCACTCTGCCGCCAGCAAACAACGAAAGACTGCCGCTACAGCATCAGCGACAAAGATACAGCAGCATGCTGTCAAGCACAACCCTGCACTGTCCTTCCCTTCAGCAGCGGAAATGTTCAAAATGCCTACAGTCGTACGCAGCCGCTCGAACAAGAACGCAATCGACGTTGCGACATGCTGGCAAGCACTCGTCTGAACGAAGTACGAGTCGACACATCAAGCGAATCGACATAGACCTTTTCTAAGCGACAAATCAATCATGTTTCAATAGGCTTCGGGTTTCTTCTTAGATTATAGACGGGCTCTTCGATGCTGTAAAGGGGTCAGAAGTGGAAGGGGTTGTAATTGAAGAGTACGCAAATATATAGATGCGAGAAACATTCCAGTTGTACCAGTACTGCGAAAAGGTATATGTTACATGACGTTTCGTACCGAATTTGCATTGCCCTTTCTAGTTGTACTGAGCATACAGACCCGAACTTGAGAACTTCGAACCTTGCTTGATGACTTTCTCCACAGCATCTAGGAAGTCCTTCTCGCTCGCGATCTTTCTCCTACTTCTGATGGCGTACATTCCAGCTTCTGTGCATACGCTTCTCAGCTCTGCACCTGTTGAATTGGGACATAGACGAGCTATGAGATCGAATCGGATGTTTCGTTCTGTGGACATTGAACGAGCGTGGATCTTCAATATGTTTGCTCGGCCTTCGATATCGGGGAGAGAGAACTCGACTCGTCGATCTATACGGCCTGGTCGCAGAAGTGCTGGATCCAGAGTGTCGGGTCTGTTGGTAGCCATGAGGACCTTGATATTCCCGCGTGCATCGAATCCATCGAGTTGATTGATGAGTTCCAGCATGGTTCGCTGTACTTCATTGTCTCCACCAGCTCCGTCATCGAATCTAGCACCTCCTATAGCGTCGATTTCATCAAAGAAAATAATGCATGCCTTCTTTGCTCGCGCCATCTCAAACAGCTCTCGGACCATTCTTGCGCCCTCTCCTACGTACTTCTGCACGAGTTCTGAGCCGATGACACGGATGAAGGTAGCGTCTGTACGATTTGCAACTGCTCGTGCACATAATGTCTTTCCGGTACCAGGAGGGCCGAAGAGCATTACTCCTTTAGGTGGATCGATACCGAGGTTCACGAATCGCTCAGGGTGCAGAAGGGGTGTCTCGACTACTTCTCGGAGCTTCTCGATCTGTTCTTTGCAGCCTCCTACGTCGGAATAGGTCACGTCTGGCTTTTCTTCCACTTGCATCATGGTGACAGAGGCATCGATCTTGGGAGGTAAAGGAATTTGAATCTGGTACTTCTCTCGAGTCACTCTGTAAGGCGAACAGATAAGTTAGCTATTCTGCAGGCAATATCCAGGGAAATAGCGTGTCGAGACGTACCCAACTCGCATGCCCTCTTCGATATCCGAACTTGCTACTTTGTCGCCTAGTCCCACTACAAACTTGGCAATCTGCTTGACGTTGATTACATACTTATCCTCCTCGTCTGCGTTTGGTTTCCTATCGCTTCCGCCACCTAGGGCACCAGCTAGACCACCCAGACCACCCATAGGTCCCGCAGAACGCGCAGGAGGTGAAGCAGGTGATGATGATGATGACGAGTCTCCATTCGCGGTGGTGCCATTCGCTTCGCCCGACGACTGTGCGCTTTGTTGGGCGGCTGCAGCAGCTGCCGCTGCTCTTCTTGATATACTTCCCGGTATGATCTTTGTACACCTTGCTACTTGCAGAGGGTGCTCTTCTCCCATGCGCTGCTTATCTGCAGGGATGTCCCACTGCAAATGATTAGGATCAGTGGTCTGGGATTACAGGCTTATATGAGGGAGTTGTTACGCACCAAGTTGGGCGGTGCGAGACCTGTCTCGCTCTCTTTGACGCCCATGTGCTCATTGACGCGCTTGCGGATGTCCTCAATCTCCTTTTCGATGCGCTTCAAGGCTTGCGTGTACGGTCCCTGGCCATAGGTCTTTAGGAGCTGGATGTCGCCGGCGTCGAGGACCTTGATCTTGTCGTCCTTCTGGTCGGCGTCAGCCTTGTTGTCTGCATCGCTATCATGTCAGCTTTTCCAGCCAGCCAGATGGATCCAGGTCGCCGTTCTTTCGCGAGCCTACATTTCTCCCAGTCTCTGCGTTGATATCAGCGTCAGTATGTGTAGCTAGAATGTGTCCATGTCGATGTATGTTCTCACGCTTTTGGCGGCATTCTTGAGTCTTGAATTGAATGAAGCCAAGTTGCATCACTGCCCTTTTAGACGTCGTCTAACACTTTCAAGACGAGCCTTACACGATGGTATACAGCATACACTAACAGAGTGTTACAGGCTGCTTAACACTTTCTGTACTGTACCTATACAGGCCGGGGCAATGAGCAACGCAAAGAAGACGATAAAGATCGCAGGCAAGTCGCAGGGGGGAGCAGCCAGCGGGAACCGAGCAGGAATCTGACATCCCTACGCATCCAGACGAGGACCGCGAGTCCAAGTTCGGCAAGGTCTTCTCAGTCTCGGGACCCGTCGTCGTCGCAGAGGACATGGTGCGGCGAGCGAACGAGCGAACTCAGAACCATCAAGAACCGTCAAGCTGATGTTGTTGCGAATGTTCTAGATTGGTGCAGCAATGTACGAGTTGGTGCGTGGAAACTATACTGATGGACCCCATCCCATACCTCACACCTCTCAGCTCACACCCCTTCCCCCTCTGTTTGCGTACATAGGTCAGAGTAGGACACGATGAGCTCGTCGGAGGTGGGCAAGAGAATGATTCTACGAGATGCTATAGCTAAACATCCTTTGTGCGCCCAGAAATCATCCGTATCGATGGTCAGTGCCTGGAGTAGCCAGCCAGTCCCAGCATGCTTAAACTACACTCACAGGCGACAAGGTCACGATCCAAGTATACGAAGAGACTGTGCGAACCACTCAGTCTTGCTTCCTTGGTACAAGCTGATGATCTGTCTAGTCCGGCATGACCATCGGAGACCCTGTTCTGCGCACTGGAAAGCCTTTGTCTGTAGAGCTAGGACCAGGTGAGTAACACAAGCTCGCCATTAGCTGACTTGGCTGACCGCTTCCGCCAGGTCTTATGTCGAATATCTATGTACGCCTCGACGTGAAACGAGCAAACGCATTCTATGTCTAAAACGCTTTTGTGTTCGCAGGACGGTATTCAGCGTCCGTTGAAAGCTATTGCAGAACTTTCAGAGTCCATCTACATTCCTCGAGGTATCAACACCGAAGCTCTCAGCAGGACCATCCAATGGGATTTCACACCTACCGACTACAAGGTCAGGCCGTACTACTTTCCCAGCTCGAGAAACAAGCTTGCTGATAAGATAGATACAGGTTGGCGACCACATCACAGGAGGAGATATTTACGGCCACGTCTATGAAAACTCGCTCCTCAACAACCACGCCATCATGCTTGGACCCCGGGCACGCGGTACAATCACTCATATCGCCGAGAAGGGTGCATACAACGTCGACGACGTGATTCTCGAGACTGAATTCGAGGGCGAGACCACCAAGCACACGATGAAGCAACTATGGCCTGTCCGAGCTCCCAGACCTACAAAGGAGAAACTCACAGCAGACTATCCTCTGCTTACTGGTCAAAGAGTATTGGACGCGCTCTTCCCCTGCGTGCAAGGTGGTACAACGGCTATTCCTGGTGCTTTTGGTTGCGGAAAGACCGTCATCAGTCAGGCTATCTCCAAGTTCTCAAACTCCGATGTCATCATCTACGTAGGATGCGGTGAGAGGGGTAACGAGATGGCTGAGGTACGCAAATCTTTTCTATCTCTCTCCTGTTTTGTGCGTTGACTTATCCTTGGTAATCAGGTACTTATGGACTTCCCGGAACTGTCTATCGAGATTAACGGAAAGGAGGAGCCTATCATGAAACGTACTGCCCTGGTCGCAAACACTTCCAACATGCCTGTTGCTGCTCGTGAAGCTTCCATCTACACCGGGATCACTCTGTCCGAATACTTCAGAGATCAAGGCAAGAACGTAGGTGAAACCCCACAGAACTAGCAATTGTCGATGCTGACGAGACGCATGCTGCGCTCAGGTCGCCATGATGGCAGACTCTACCTCTCGATGGGCCGAAGCATTGCGAGAAATCTCAGGTCGTCTTGCAGAAATGCCTGCCGATTCTGGATACCCTGCTTATCTAGGAGCCAAGCTTGCCTCTTTCTACGAGCGAGCCGGAAAGGCCGCCTGTATCGGATCCCCCACGCGAGAGGGTACGGTCACGATCGTCGGCGCCGTCTCTCCTCCAGGTGGTGACTTCTCCGACCCGGTCACGACTGCTACATTGGGTATTGTCCAAGTCTTCTGGGGCCTAGACAAGAAGCTCGCACAAAGAAAGCATTTCCCGTCCGTCAACTGGAACATTTCCTATTCGAAATACACAAGTGTCCTGAATCAGTACTATCAGAAAGACGACGCTTCGTTCATCGATGTCAGAAATAAGGCAAAGGATATCTTGCAGAAGGAAGATGAACTGGCGGAAATCGTACAGCTTGTCGGTAAATCTGCTCTCGGAGAGGGTGATAAAGTCACTTTGGACTGCGCGAAGCTCATCAAGGATGGTGTGTTGCTAATTTTCCGCTCCATACTGCGCCAAAGACATCGCTGAAGTCACCATGCTTTCGCAGATTTCCTGCAGCAGAACGGAATATCCGCCTACGATCGCTACTGCCCCTTCTATAAGACTAAGGGCATGCTTCGCAACATGATCCTCTACTACGATCTTGCTCAGAAGGCGGTGGAGCACGGCGAAACCACATGGGCAAAAGCACGCAATCAGACCGAAGACGTCTGGTACGCTCTGAGCAGAATGAAGTTTGAGGACCCTGCGGACGGTCAGGACGCAATGCTCCAGAATTACAAGACCCTCTATGACGAGATCCAGGACAAGTTTAGAAATTTGACTGATTAGAGGAAAACTATGCTTTCTTCGCCGTCAACGGAGCGTGCTCATCAAGCAGTTCACGATCGAGCACGAGCAACCCCTTTTTAGACTATGCCTCTTTCCATGTCTTTCCTGTAGTATGCGATGCATTGATCGTTCTTATATCACTCCAAACTTATACTGTACAACGAGAATTACTACTGCTGTGCACGCCAAAACCAAGATCGTCTCTTTGCACCCTAGTCGACTATGTTCGAAGCTGAATAGTCGGTCGACGTGAACAACTCCCAGTACCGTGTAGACAGAGGCTGCGTCATGGGTCTAGGTTGACCTCGTTCGAGCTTCTTCTTCAAAAACAGTTCAGGTGCTGATTCCTTTAGCTTCTTGGTCTTCCGCCCATATGCTGGGATCTCGCCTTGTTCGGTGACGAAGTCCAGGCGTTCTGACATTTCTTCGATCAGAGAAGCTGGTGTGGGGTAATGTTCCAAGATGTCAAAGCATTGTTCTTCCGAGGTGCCTATCAGGATACACATGGGCGGTTAGACCTTGCATCAACTTCCCAATGAGGCCATGCTCACCCGACACGCTGCACAGCATCTTGCTCCAACAGGATTTCAGGGTGTGCGGAACTTTCCCAAGGCGTTCAAATGCAGCCAAAGTAGTGAAGTGGCATATTGTAGGCTGTTGTTCAGCTAGCTGATCTTGAAGCAGAGCTATCGTGGCTCCATCCACTCGCGCATCGGGAATGATATGCAAGTCTTGTGTCTGGGATTGTAAGGTCAGCTGCTGTTACCTAATGGAAGGATGGACAGCTCAAGTACGGTCATGACCATTTGAAAAGCTTTCGAGAGCCGCACTAGGTAGTTCGTGGCGTCCTGTTCGTCCAGGGCGACGTGCAGATTGAAGCCACTATTACAAAAACCCGATGTTCAGCTGGCTCCCCCTCAGGCCCTTACGAAATGGACTCACTCGACGACTTGCGTTTCGCTCATACAAGTAGAAATAGCCTTCATGAAGGTGGAATAGTCCGTCGAGCGTTGTATATTCGCCTGTTCTGCCAGGTAGAAGCACTTTCGTATACCTGCCGCTTTTATGCGTCGTTTCTGATTCTTGTAGATCTCGCTCTGAACATTGCGGAAAGGTCAGATCGCAATACCATCGTCAGCGAGACACTCATATATGCAGCGCCGGATATGAGCAATGCAAGAGCTAAGCTCACCTTGATACACTGGATAAAATCGTCGAAACGTTTCCGCTCGCAAACAGCAATGACGACTTCATCGTCTGCAGCCGTCTTTCCGTCAGAATCGGGCCATTGATTCACTTGGGACTGAGCCTCGACGTACATGGATCGTGTTGAGGCACTATGCGTTTCGCCGTCCAGACGTAATCTCCGAGATCCAGAGCTTTCGTGAGGTAGGGCATGTTGTTCGCGATAAGGGCATGTTCTAAACCTGATTGACCCTTCTTTTCTCGATGGTCTACATAGAGATGGATATAGAAAGACCCAGCGGGGATCTTGACGGGGCTAAGGAGGTGAAGCATTGTCAGCATGCGAAAGCAAAACGAGAAGAGACATGCGCACTCGAAAGAAGGAAAGGGAGTGTCCAAGTCATAGCCAAGAGAGAAGGTCGAGCTCGTAGATCTCGCAAGGGAAGGCCTCTTAAGCGGACTTGAAGAAGATAGCTGACTTGGTCCTGCCACAGGTACAGCTGGTCTACTTGGATCTATCGCTGCTGGGAAGGTACTCGGACTTGATGTCGAAGGTGTGGGCAGTGTTTGTCTGAAAGAAGGCAGCGCGTTGATGATATGCGGCTTCGTCGTGCTTGACGAGCATGAGGTATCAGAGGCGGAACGTTGAAGAGGTTGCTGATGTGCTGCTGCATTGGACTCTTTCGCTCGCAGATCGGGCGAGGACAACAGATGACGAGGAGGACGTGGAGCCTAGCAGATGTACGCCGTTCATCTTGTACATGGCTCTAGGATCTTTGTTTGACGTTTTCTTTCCGCCAGCCATGAGCGAATCGACCGCAGAGACCTTCTTATCCTTCCCCTTTTCTTTCTCTTTCGAAGGTAGACCTGGGCACGTAGGCAGTGCTTTCTCAGCTAGGATGTAGCCACATTCCGTAGGACCGCATTCTTGGGTATCGAGAGGAATGGAGCGTGTTAAAGGCTGTTTGTTGAGAATGATGCATGCCAGGGGATGTCGAGCTTGCTTGCTTCGGAATTCGACTTTGTACATCGTTGACACTGCATGGATAATATAGATCAGTGCCATGATCTACACGAGAGAAACACCGGTAAAAAAGCTGACTTGTAGCTTCGTGTTGCTGAACATCAGCTTCGTCTTTAGTCTTTACGCGATTATCATCTGCAGTCCAAGCCAAGTGAGTTTTCAATACAAGACACGGACTTCCTTCCTGCACTCACTCGCATCAAGGTAAGAAAACATGAACGGCATAGCTTCATTATGACCCAAATCAGCATTAAGCCTTGTTTAGGGGAAGAGTCGGACTCACTGTCCGCAGCAGGCGCAGCGTTCACGCTCGGCGCAGCTTTATATACACCCGCAAATGATCCATTCGCGAATTTCCTTGCCAATGGTTTCGCACCAAGCGTTTGTCCTTGTCCAGTAGCAGCAGGAGGTGCTTGTGGTGGTATTACTGGCATGGACGGTTCAGGAACGTCTCTCCATGAGAAGACGAGGCCTTTCTCAAGCTCTGCATCCGTTTCGCTGATCTTGCGCTTTCGAGCAATGAGTGCGGACGTTCCTTGATTTGCTTGTAGCTCGGCTGTAGCTGTTGTAGGCAGAGATCGATTCCTCCATGCAGCAGCTGCAGCAGCAGATAATGGATCCGAAGCTGGACCTACAGCCGGACCTTGACGCCATGGTAGCTTTATAGTCCAGTTTGTGACGACGAGCTTCGGGAAGCCAGCTTGCTCCGCACATGCTTCTGCCACACCGTACCCTGCGTATGATAGGGCATAGCGTGGGAGATGTTGCTGGGAGGTATCTTCATAGACTAGGCCTTTCGTCGTCAGAATAGTCATGCCGGCCCACACGGACGCGAAGAGGTGCTGGCCTGAATACAAGCCCTGATTAGCACTACGAGACAGAGTGAAGAGGAAGAAGAGACAGCGCACCTCCTGACCCAACTCGCTGGTGAGCATCCTGGCTACTGAAAGGTACGGCACAGCTCAGGACTTCATTCTGATTCAACCAGATTCTCTGATTGTGCGCCTCGCACTGCGTATACATGCCTACAAGCAAAGCATGAGGCCCACTCCCTTGCGCAGGCCTGTATCGAGAAGAAGTCGTTGCATGATCGTTCTCTTCATCGCTGTATAAGGAGGGAGAACGCCGCGCGCGTTGTTTCCCTATACTCTTGGAAGTGTGATTATTGTTGAAGCCTTTAGGTATGGCGACTGTAGCATTGCCTTGCAAGAAGCGATTGGGGACAGCTGGGAGCGGATTGCGATAATTGTCTGAGAAAGGTTCGCAGGCCTTAGCCTCGATCTTCAAGTGCCAATAACAAAAGTTTCCTACTGAGATCAAGTGCTGCGAACGGGTCTTCTGCTTCGTCTTCAAGCGTGAATCCAGCGGCCAGCTTGCGCTTGATGAGCTCGATCATCTTGGAAATCGCGCTCAGCTTGTATCACATCAAGTATATCATGATACCCACCTTTGCTCCTACATACTTGACTGTTCGTTGTCCTGGAAAGTCTATGCGTTCGGGGTCGTTTCGCAGCTCGTTGATGGCCTGGTCGCATGAAACCCTCAGCTTTCGCATGGAGCTGGCAGTAAGTGTGTATCACCCACTCTAACATATGTATACTGTACTTTGCTCTCTGGATCTCGCTCTACAATCCTGTCCTTCTCGGCCTGACATTGCATGAAATCTCAGCTGTTTTTCCTTGAAGTTGATCTACCAAGAGTGTATAGGCTCACCTGCAGTATTGCGATCCACTCTGGGTTGCCAGGCTCAGCTTTGCGTCGAGGCATAGTCTTGCAGATAGAGGGTGCATGAGCTGCGACGCGTAAACAACAAAATCTCGGCGAAGACACGCGCGCAAGTTGACGCGTCAAGTAGGGCCAGGAACCAAACATTGGCAGGATTTGCAGTGTAAGTTACAGCATCAAGTGGAACAATGTTGGATCCCTACAGAGACTTCACTGATCATCTATGGGCGCAATCGTAGATGCAGATACTTCATGCTGCGATAAGGGAAGGGGACGAGGAGAAATGGCGCCGGCATATGCTCGACGATGCAGAGAAGCAAGTATTGAGTCTTACATGGCAGCAGCAGAGATGGAAGCTTGGAAAGCCATGAGGGTGAGTGTCCCGGTCTGGACACCCGCTCGCTCGGCTCGCCTAATCTGCATTGCAGATGTTCTTGCGCGATCTCGGCATCTCCTCGACAGTGGAGGAGATAAGAGCGGCTCAGCTGGAGTGCCTACGACGATATCACGAGGGCAATGTAATCATACACGAGGCGAGAGAGAAGCTACGACGGCTAGAGGCACAAATCAATTGGCGAGACCAGGGAGAATCTCAACAGCAGCAACTGCAGCAGATTGTACACGACATGGATGTGAGCAACATTACAATATGCCCAGCGTTATCCGGACTGTGCCTAGCTGACGCGCTTTTTCATCTATCGTCAACAGAGTATAGACCTCTAGCATGTCTCGGAGATCTAGAGCGTACTGCAATCATACAATAAGTTTAGATAAATGCTACACCGTACACCCATGACCACAGGTGGTGACCTTTCGGATCAGCGCTTTGCTTCTTTCTCTTTATACCCACCTCGACCTTTGTGAAGAGTCATCACGCCATCCAGTTCACATCATCATAGAAGATCCTCTTGACGTGCTGACTGACTAACTAACTCCTGAGAAAATCCTGCTCTGCCCTTCCGAGGCGACTTGTGTCTATGACGGCATCGAAAGCTCCGCGGTAATTCTTTACGGCTGACTTCTTCTTCTCAGTCAGCAAGGCAGTATAGCTCCAATTCGAAATACTTGTCCCATCTCTTCTCCTTCCTACACAAACATCCTACACAAAGTCACCATGTCAGACGTTATCGGCCAACCCATCACGCTCTCCAATGGAGTCACTGCACCCAACCGCTTCCTCAAGTCTGCAATGACTGAGCGACTCGCCAGTTGGGGCATTGAATTCGATGACAGAGGTGTACCCGGTCCAGAGTATGAACATCTGTATAGGCTCTGGGGAGAAGGCGGCACTGGAATTATCGTCTTTGGCAACGTACCATGGTGCGTACTTCCTTAAACTCTACGAAGTTTTATCCTCATACTGATGGTCCGTTGTGTTACAGCGATGTGAGATATCCTGAAGCTGCGCGAAACGCATGCTTGGATAGAGATCATTCGCCCAAAGATATTGTAGAGAAGTTCAAGCCTGCCATCAAGGCCTCGAAAGCACATGGAAGCTTGGCTATTCTACAGCTTACCCATGCAGGGTACGTTTACCCATCTGCTTTTCAATGCATCAGAACTGACTCGAATGTGCATGACCGACAGCCGCCAGACGCCCGAGTTCATCGCCCCTTCTCCAGTCTCTTCATCCGAAACACAGTCTCCACCTCTAGGAGGCATGACATTCGGCCCTGCTCGCGCTCTTTCGACTGAAGAAGTCGAAGACGTCGTAGCCCGCTTCGGCTGGTCCGCCAAGAAAGCCTATGAAGCAGGAGCAGATGGTGTACAGCTCCACTGCGCACACGGCTATCTCCTATCCCAGTTCGTCTCTCCTAAAATCAACAAGAGGACAGACAAATACGGTGGAAGCTTGGAGAACCGCACGAGAATCTTGTTTGAGATACTCAAGGCTATCCAGAAGGAAGTTACGGACCCTAAGTTCATCTTGAGCATCAAGATCAACTCGCAGGATGTGAGTTTCAGCCTTTCTCGCTCGCGAGCTTCGATAGTATGGAGCTAATCTATGCGTGCGTACCAGTTCATCGAGGGTGGATTCAGCGAGGAAGAATCCAGAGAGACTTGCCAGAAATTGGAGTCTGCCGGCATTCACCTCATCGAATTATCGGGCGGGACGTACGAAAGTATGGCCTTCTCGCATCAGAAGGAGAGCACCAAAGTAAGTCTCCTCCAGAACACAAGAGGATAAGCGAGAGAGCTGACTGCTTGCACGCCTACAGCGCCGAGAAGCTTTCTTCATCGAGTTCGCAGACCGCATGCGTCCTCATATCAAGACAGCCAAGCTGGCCGTTACAGGAGGTTTCCGTTCCGCCGATGCGATGGCGAAGGCCATCAACGAGGGTTCCTGCGACCTCATCGGGCTTGCCCGCCCTTTGACACTCGAGACAGACATCTCGCTCCGCCTCGCGAACGGTCAGGCGAAAGCAGCCAAGCCAAACTTAACACAAGAAGCTACGCAGACCGCCTCATCGTACTATGCACTGGGTGAGATTGGAGCTGGAAAGCCTGCACCGGACTTTTCGGACGAGAAGATCGCTAAGATGGTAGATGAGGCCATCCAGAAAGACCCTGCAGGCGCTTTCAAATTCAGACCACAGCTGGAAGGAAAGACCAACAAGGTCCATTAGAGATCGTATAGATACAAAAATTCAGTGACAGCTCGTCACATGTAGCATCTTCTTTAAATGCAGTTTGCCCTGCTGCAAAGCATATCCTTGCAAGACAAAGTGTGATTTCTCAGCATGTTTCACTGTGGGCTCTCGACCATGACGAAGTCTTCCAGAAGGTTTCACGCTTCACGCTTCTTTCAGTCTCCTAACGACAATAGGCTCGCTTGTCAATTGACTGAAACTCTGTCGACGATGATGATGCACTCACTCAAGGCTCCTTCGCTGCTCGGCTTCTGCATTGGCCAAGCAAGAGACGCAACCGAATAGCCGGCTGACCCACCTCTCCACCGAAATAAAGACAGCCATGGTTGTCCTCTTCAAGGCCACTCGAATCTTTCGTATTCCACCATGGCAGAGATCGTCAGCCAGCCTATCACCCTTTCTAATGGAGTCATCGTTCCGAATAGATTCCTCAAGTCTGCAATGACGGAGAGACTTGCGAGCTGGGGCACAGAGCTCAACGATAGAGGCGTGCCTTCTGAAGAGTATGAACAGCTATACAGAAAATGGGGAGAGGGCGGGACTGGTATAATCGTGTTTGGCAATGTACCTTGGTGAGTGCAAAGCTTTCGCAAACTTTGCTACTCCCAGCCTGTGCTGATAAGCGTAATACTCTCTGGAAACAGCGACGTCAGATATCCCGAAGCCGCAAGAAACGCGTGCTTGGACAGAGATCAATCACCAAAGGACATCGTCGAAAAGTTCGCAAGAGCAATCAAGGCTGCGAAAGCTCATGGCAGTCTAGCTATACTTCAGCTTACTCATGCCGGGTAAAGTCTTTCTGCTCTGCCAATGTTAGAGTAAGACCCTCATATGCTTCTGTTGCAGACGCCAGACCCCAGCCTTCATCTGCCCGAATCCAGTATCATCTTCCGAGTCGCAACTACCTCCTCATCCCATCAGAGACATATCATTTGGCCCTGCGCGGGCCCTAACGATTGAAGAGATAGAAGACGTAGTAGCGCGTTTCGCATGGTCAGCCAAAAAGGCCTACGAGGCAGGTGCAGATGGCGTACAGCTGCACTGTGCGCATGGCTATCTCTTAAGTCAATTCGCTTCGCCTAGGATAAACAAGAGAACGGACAAATATGGTGGAAGTCTCGAGAACCGTACCAGAATCATATTCGAGATATTCGAGGCTATCCAGAAGGAAGTGCCGGATCAGGAATTTATTCTCAGTATCAAGATCAACTCGCAAGACGTGAGTATCCCGTTTCGTCTCGACTCACGGCAAAGCGCTAAGTCTATCTGACCATGCAGTTCATCGAAGGAGGCTTCAGCCAAGAAGAATCCAGAGAGACATGCCAAAAGTTGGAAGCTGCTGGTATTTCGATCATTGAGCTTTCTGGCGGCACTTACGAGAGCATGTCTTTTTCGCACAAGTCAGAAAGTACCAGGGTACGTTTTCCGTTTCACAACAAGACGCGCTCGAAAGCCACAGCTGATATTTCCTGACGTCCGCAGCTTCGCGAAGCTTTCTTCATCGAATTTGCAGACCGCTTGCGTCCTCATATCAAGGTCGCCAAGCTAGCCGTGACTGGCGGTTTCCGTTCCGTTGACGCCATGGCTACTGCTATTAACGAAGGTTCTTGCGACATCATTGGACTAGGTCGTCCCTTGACTTTCGAGACAGATGTCTCCTTCCGCCTGGCTAATGGCTCCGCTAAAGCTGCCAAAGCGAATCTGACACGAGAAAGTACACAGAGCGCTGCTTCCTTCTATGCTCTAGGAGAGATTGGGAAAGGAAGGCCTGCTCCAGACTTTTCGGATGAAAAGGTCGCAAGAATGATTGATGATGCTATCGACAAGGACCCGGCGGGCGCCTACAAGTACAAACCTCAGCTGGAAGGCGCTCTCAACAGAGTGTTCTAGCAGAGGCTGTGAATTCAATTCGTAGCATAAGAGCCTACCATAGGAGAGTCGCAGGGAACATACCCTTTGGGAAGCCTTCCTGTCTGGTGTAACGATTTATCGCATATGTATACAGGCCTAAGGATCTTGCTGTTACCTGTCGCTCTCAACGGCTCATATGCTACCCTCGCTTCAGAATCACTGATAACGTCACGTGCGGGGCACTGCTGCTGTCCGATAATAGATAATAGTCATCTCTGACAGCTCTTCTTGCTTCAACCTCTTCATCACGCTTACAGCCTTAATACAGCATCATACCATGACTCTGAAAGATACGGCCCAGAAAATCGCTGGAAAGTTGGATAAGGCGATCTCTGGCTTTGACGATTCGAAGGAGAAGAAGTGCGATCACGTCCCGTCCCTCATTGACTATCTTCTAGCTTTCCTTAACCGATATTCTTCCCCTTCTTTCTTCCTTCTGCAGGCACCCTGGAGAGCTTGAGGTGGACCCAAGTGTCAAGGCTGAGAATGACCAACTGCCCACCATAGACCACTCTAGGGTGAGGACTATTTAGGAACCGAAAGTCTCTGAAGTATGCTGATGTTGATTTTGTGCAGGACCCGGTGCTGAACCAAGCACATGCTCCTGGATATGACCACGAAGCACCTGGCGAGAAGCAGAGTCGCGACAAGCCCTTACCCACACACTGATTGACGAAGAAGGCCGAGACTTGCTTGTGTGAAGGAAGCGTATCATTCGCAAGTTGATTAGATGTCCAGCATGGTAATTTAGCATCGTGAAGCATTCTGGCCAGCCCAACGATGGGAGGCTCATTCAGCATGTATCTAAGAACTAGGAAAGCATCTTCGCGGAAGCCAAGGCGCTGTACATTTTCAGCGTAGAGACTCTTCACTGGACATAATTCTGACTTAGAGCTTGCATGAACCGGGCAGCCGACTGTCTTGACATACTGCGGCGACCATCAGAAGCTCTCATGGTCAGGATGCACATAGGTTGAACATCGCTTGTCCTTCGAAGCTGTCGCAACGCAGCTGTCGTGCTTAGTTAGCTTGCCATATTTGGGAAATCCTTCACGTTACGGCATCAGAAGGTCGGACTTGCCGACGTGCCTCGCAGGGTTTTATGGGTTGCTCGAGGACTGACTCGTTCTCTTCTGACAACTCCTGCTCCTGCTGTGTTGCCTCCATGATATCTGACCCGGAAAGCCCATCGACGAGTGCGCCATCGTCGCGCAGCTCGATGACCTTGCGCGATGTTCCAGTCGCACCGGCTACCGCGTTAGCAAGTCAGCCCGATGAGATCGCTCGCAATACCTCCAAAGCTGCTGGCAAAAAGCATATATCACAAGATGCTGCTGAAGCGCTCGAGTTCCCTCAGAACAAGTCAAAGCTCGGCCGTGATGTCCATGAAAAAGAACCGCGCGTGACCGACGAAGAGCAGAATAAAGCTCCCATGACTAATCTGCAAAAGGTCATCACACCCAGAGGAGAACTTATATACGTGTGCGTGCACACGGATCTTCCCTCTTGCACTCGGAAAAGCTGACATCTCTACGTCTGAAGAGGGTGGGATGGGCCTGATGATCCAAAAAACCCAAGGAACTGGTCACCAGCAAGAAAATGGACAATAAGCATCATCGGCTTCTCCTTCTGCTCGTGAGCTGAATCTTCCTACGTGAGAAGCTTCGTTTACTGACTGTTCTTTCAGTGTCGTGTCAGTAACGGTGTCAGGCTACTCAATAGCGGTTGGATCAATAGCGGAAGAACTAGACGCCTCTCGCGAGCTCACTCTCGCCGGCATATCCCTCTTCACCTTGATGTTCGGTGCCGCTCCTCTAATTCTGGCACCTCTATCCGAGGTCTGGGGGCGTAAATGGATATCTATCGGAAGTGCAATTGTATTCTGGATCTTCCACCTTCCACAAGCGCTAGCACCGAATATACAGACGATGCTTATCGCACGGTTTATAAGCGGGATAGGCGGGAGCAGCGCAGTCAGTCTCGTGGGCGGCACGCTGGCAGATCTTTACGCAAATGAAGATCGGGGTCTTCCTATGGCTGCATTTGCATTCGCAGCATTCGCACCAACAGGACTCGGCCCGATTATTTTTGGTTATGTCTCAATGCTCAAAGGCATGCGTCTATGCTTCTGGATTCTCTTCGCGCTGGCCGGGCTTCTCACTGCTCTTCTGATACCTCTAAGCCACGAGACAAGAGAAGGCGTCCTTCTATCACGCAAAGCGAAAAGACTGCGTGAACAGACGGGAGATAATCGTTACGTAGCGCAAGCCGACGAGGAACGCGCTTCATTGCTCACGATAATGAAAGTATCGCTCACTCGACCCATGCGGCTGCTTTTCACCGAGCCAGTACTACAGGCATTCACTCTCTGGATATCTTTTGCTTGTAAGCGAGGCACAAAGCGTTAAAATCGGGTCATACTAAGTCAATGCATAATAAACAGGGGCTGTATTGTATCTCTTACTGGTCTCTATACCAAGTACGTCAAGACTATCTTTCTTCCTCAACTGGTCCGCTAACGATCGTCACCCAGTTGTTATGCAGACAGTATACCGCTTCAATATCGGCGAAACAGGCGTAACATACACAAGCCAGATAGTCGGATCAGTTCTCGGAATGCTCGTCAGTCTCTACTGCGACAAGCTATACCACCGCGATTTCGAGAAGCGAGGGCCGGAAGCTAGAATGTGGACTGGATGTGCTGGAGGCATACTCTTCCCACTGGGATGCTGGTGGTGGACTTGGACCGCTTATGCTAGCGTTCACTGGATCGTGCCGCTCATCGGTGTCGCCATTTTATATGCCGGTCTTCTGCTCGTCTACCTCACAGGTAGGTTTCGGTCTCTTTTCAGATCGAGGCATATTGCTGAGCGTTTGATCAGTCTTCAATTACGTATCGGACGGATACACGCTCTACGCGGCATCTGCTTTATCGGCCATGAACGTCTGCAGAAATACATTAGGCGCAGTTTTCCCCCTTTTCGGTGCACAAGTCTACGACTCTCTTGGCATCCACGGTGCTGGAAGTCTCGTAGCAGGCATAGCGACGGCTCTGTCCGTTGTGCCATTTTTGGCGCTGGTCTATGGAAATCGTTTAAGAAGCCGGTCGCGCTTTGCGAAAGAATTGGCTCGCTTGGAGGCAGCTTCCGCTGCAAAGGCATAGGACGGTAACTAGAGGTGTATAGTGTCAGTCGTAGTACATAGTTGATGTATCATTCCAAAAGCACAAAGAACGACCATGTTCGTCTCGCAGCATTGTGTAAGCATAGACGAATTGGACAGCATTTCATTAGCGTAACGAACATGCGAATAATGCTAACGATTACACAATGCGCCGGCTAGTGACTGCTTCCCCCCACTGTCAGCACTAATCATCTTCAAAGATATCACCTAGTTTATAAGAAGGCGCAGTCAGCGTTGTAGAGTTGGCGATTGAAGAAATGACTCACCGAGCTCGTATGCTCCAGCTCGGGTTCTTTTGGCCTCTTTGACGGCTTCATCTAAGGCTTTTACGGTAGTAGGGTATGCTGCCCGTAGAGGGCTTCTTTTATCGATGCGTGCTAGACCATTACGTACCAGCTCAACATTGAGGCTATCGACGGAGGTTTGTGACAGATTGACATTCGCATCGAAGAGGGTGAGGGACACGCTGCTCGCGTCTTTTTTGTCGATATTTGCTACCAGAGGTCGCCCTTCGCATAGCTGTCTGAAGAGATCAACAGCATCTGCTCCGTATTCTGTCTCATTGCCAAGGAGCTGCACGAAGGATAGAGTGGCTTCTTTCGCTTGAGGCGGTAAAGACTTGAACTTGGCATCTAGGGGTCGAAGTCGATCGAATGCCAAAGTTTCACTGTTACCGTAGTCGTAGAACAGAACCTCAGCTTGCTTTTTGGCAGGATTGGACTTCTTGACGCGTGCTCGGTACCACTGGTTGTCCGCGCTGAATCTGGCAGCTACCAAGTCTCCCGAACGTGGCACGACAGCGGGAGGTTGTGCTGTCCGGTGGTGCACAGCGAAGTCCGACATGAGCTTCTCGAGTTCAGGCAGTCTACCGCCAGGTTGTAAGAGCTGAACAGCAAAGGAGAAGTTGGGTTCCGTGCGCACGTCGGACACAATGACGTCGACATATTCTTTGCGTGCTGTGACTGTCTCAGCTTGTCCATTCGATGCTTCAGCAGCTTGCTCGGCTTCCGCGTCGTAGTCGTGCCAAATCTGTGCATGTGCCTCAGCATACTTCAATTTGGCACAGAGAAAAGTATCTGCTCACATTGCGCTTTTCACGCTTCGCTTCTGCCTCGGCCTCCTTCAAAGCTGTAGTTGCGTTGTATTCGTCCACTCTCGCTAGACCTTCTCGGGCTAGCAGTACAGCCAGGTTCTCTTTGTTGATGTATAAAGAGCCTATTGTAGCACATCTGATTTAGCATTCGCTATACATGCAATGTGGAAGTCAGCTTACCGATGAAGCCACCGACTTTGTCAACGGCCTCCACCTCAATCTCCGCGTCCCTTTGTAAGCATCGTTTTGCAGTAAAGTCGAGTGCTTCTGGGCCATATGGCTCTGCACGCTCGTTCGCATTACGAGCCGTCCGGGGTGCACGAATACCGCTTAGCACGAAAGTGATCTTGACGTCCTGCTTCGGTACAAGCAGCTTGAATCGCGAACCTGCAGGAACGTAGTCGACTACGACCGGGATCTTGCCTGCACGCTTGAAAGAGGGGAGGAAACTGTTGGCTTTGCTGGAGGACTCGGAAGCGTCGCCGATACGCGCTAGAGGGTAGTCTTTGCCGGAGTGGAGGCCTTTCTTCTCTGCTAAGGCTTTGGCCTCTACCTCCATCAGCTTGTCTATTTCCGAGCTCTTGTCTTCGTCGCCCTGCCTGTGTCGGATGACGGTCGCGTAGCCTCGCTCTACAAGGCCTTCCGCCAGATTATGACCGTTGGCAAGCTTGACTGTGGCCATCTCTTTGGCTTCGTATCTGAACAAGTCCGCATTAGCCCAATGCTTCCAGCTATCAAGGCCCTTTGCTATGCTCACTGCTCCTGCTTAGGCTGAGTGGCGTCAATGACCACTTTAACATGCTTGCCGATAGCGCGCTTTCGAAGATACTCCTGTGCCTCCGCTCGCAGACCCGCCAGTCTCGTCTCATTGGCTCTAGGCTGCCTCAAACTTGCAAAGAAGACCTTGACTTCTTTGCCGTCTCCCTGCCTGCCCATCCTGATGCTAATGCTGTCCGCGCTCCAGATCCGGCTTACGACACCCTCAAATTCACTTTCGAGCCCTTGAGGCATGTCAACAGTAGAGCCAGAAGCTGCGCCGTTCGAGGCTTTGCTCGGCACAATCGGGGCAGATGGTAAAGTAGACCAGATACCCTTGCGAGCGGTTTTGGCAGACTTCTCGGCATTGCGGAATACTGACATGCCTTCTGCACCTAGTAGGGCAGCGTGCTGATCGACACATCGAGCAAGGCCATTCGCGACGAGAAGAGATGCGATGTTACCAGCGGGGTGAATGACATGTCCGATGAAGAATGTTGGTGCTGTAGCGGCAGCAGAAATGGGTGTAGGTGGGAGAGCGACAAGCTGAACTTGGACGTTTCTCTGCAGGAGCCTGGTCTCGGTGAATTGACGAGCCTCATCCCCGAAAGGTTCGCCGGCATCATTGCTAGCGTCTGCAGAGCTGGCGTTGGCGTAGCGAGCGCGGGGTGCTCGACAACCGGCCATGCTGTTGTTGCGTTAGTCAGCTAAGATCTGGAGTCAACGCCGATGCTACATACGCGAGATTTACTATCTGATACGTGTCTTGACCTGTTTGCAGCCTAACCCTGACGGTGGAGCCGTTGTTGACAGCTTCAACGCAAGCATCCAGCTTCTTGCCCTGCCCATGTTCGCTAAGGAAAGCATCGGCATCGTCTGGCATGTTATAGTTGACGGTACTGTGCGGAACATCGTCGGCCCAGAGACCTTTCTTTGCTTCCTTAGCTCTCTCTTCAGCTTCCCGCAGGGTTGCTTTGCGTGCCGCCTCGGATGATCCTTCTTGCTCGTTGCTCCTGCTCTCTCTGACTTTGGCGCATCCGGCTTCGACTATAGCCAGCGCGACATCAACGGATTCCGTAGTGCCAGGTTTCTGGAGGACGACATCGCCAAACTCCATCTGGCCTGTCGCTCCACTAGCAGGGATAGTGTATGTAATCTCGAATGAGATCTCGCGACCGACAACCATGGTTCTCAAAAAGTCACGGGCTTGGATGGCATACGCCTCGTCGTTTCTGTCCTTGGAACCAGTCCTAGGGGCCTGAAGATGCGCCAGATGGATGCTTCTCTGCTGTGTGCTGTTGCGACTCTGCAAATTGAGCGTGTCTCCCGAATGAACGCTTTTGACGATGGCCCGCAACGCCAGTCCTGCTGGGCCGGTGCTTGAAGACGTCGCTGGAGCTGCCATAATGCTTGCTGGATATCGAGATGCGAAGATGCGATGCTATGCGAACTGAACTGCGAATTATCCTGACGAATGCCTGCTGGATGCGAAGTTGTCGAGATCTAAACAAGGCACGATTGGAGTTTAGGGCTCCAAAAGGCTGGCCCACCATTGATATGAAGAAACGTCCCTCCCTCATCCTTGTAACTAGGCTTACGATGATCCGGTGTCGTGAGCCAATGCAAAGCGTGCCCGTCTGATCCACCCGCTGCTTCCTTCGCAATGCCGCTCATACAACGTTACAGATACTCTGGAAGATCAAGCACCATGTGCCTCACTTCAAAAGCTTTCAGCGGATGTGCAGATGCTGTATCTTGGTCGCGCAGGCCGTCCATCGATCTCAAAGCAGAATCTATGCGATGCAAGAGGACCATAAGGCTCATACATTATCGTGGGTGTTGCATCTCTATTCAGCTGCAGAAATCAGGCAGGCCGGCCGAAAGCCCTGCTCAGATTGTACCAATTCGCGGTCCCCGGACTATCCATCCGCTGCAACCGCTACATACTGTTACAGGATGTTAGAGACGCCGCTATCCAAGCGCCCTCAGCATGCTCTACTCTCTGGTGCTACTGGCTACTCGAAGGTGAGAGATGCTTTCCTGATGGTGATTTACCTTAATTTGCATTATTCGTTCGACTCGGCCCACTCACGGTGGTCTTGCAGCTGCAACAATGGATATTCCGTAGCCGATACCTCACTCTGGTCGATTGGTAGAAGACCCAACATGGGAGAGTCTTTGTTCTTTATCTTCGGGACCGGGGCTGTCATTCCGTAGCCCACAGCCTGAACAATCTGATTGAATTGTCTACTCTGCTGCTGAACGCGTCGATTACACGCGATGTAGCTCTCCGTCCTATCATAAACAATATGATGTAATTCGCCACTCTCGTAATCCTTGCGCGAAAGGCTCCCACAGCTTTTCTCTTCAGCCGCAATTTACAGGAAGAAGTCATGTCTGGGATACTGGAAAATGCTACAAACGCTGTCAAGTCCAGTCTATACGCTCAGCCCAAAGAGCCAGAAGATTGGATCAAATGGCAAGACGCGGAACAGCCGGTACCTGACGAGGAAAGGAAGATGTAAATCTCAGCCAAAAGCGTGGGCCATCTGATTCAAGGCTCACAAGCGGTTTATCTGGTGTTTACAGCGGTGAAATCTGCGACGTGGTACGGAAAGTAATCAACAGAAACGCCGAAGAGCACAGCCATGGCATGAGGGCAACCCATGTGAGTAGCTCATCCGACTAATTCTGGAGCACTTGCTAATGTACTCTGAAGGTCAAGGGTCTAGGTTACGTTAAGGGGATACTCAAAGTCAAACACGACCTCCCTGAACACCTTCAACATGGCGTCTTCGCAGAGTAAGCCGGCTCAGTATATTATCTAGCGCAGTTGTTGTCTGATCTCATTCGCAGGCCAAAGAAGATCTATCCCGTCATTGCAAGATACGCCAACGAGCCGTCTCACCTCAAACCAGATACAGATGCTATGCCCCGAGGCTTGTCCTTCAAGGTGTTCGAAGTTGAAGGAGAGCGCATAGATACTGCGACTTACGGAAATACCAAGACTCAGGACTTCCTCATGAACAATGCTCCTGCGGTAAGTCAGGCGGCTTGTGTGATAAAGCCAGCATATAATGATTTGCAATGCAGCTGGAGCTTACAGATCTGGACACCGCCCTCGAGATCTTCTCCCTTCGTGAAAAATACTGGCGAGATCCAGCTGGTCTGAAAGCTGAACTGGCCAAACGAAGCGACAGCTCCAAGCAATTCGCGCCGGGGATGTTACCTAGCAAGCCTATTATGGGCATGGAGATGTACTCTCAGTGTAAGTGCTCACCTCAATCGTTCTTACTGCTCGCTGAGTCCCCTAACACAGCTGCCTTCCGCTACGGTCCCTACGTCTGCCATTTCTCGCTTACTCCCATCGTGCCGGAACAAGAGAAAGAAGGCAATGCCAAGGAGTACTCGTCGAGTGACTCGCCCATGGTCCTTCGAGACAATGTCAAGGATTACTATAGCAAGCAGGCTGCACGCTACATGCTCCGTGCGCAGTTCGTGTCAGACCTCAAGAAGCAGCCAGTCGAAGACGCCTCAACGGCATGGGATGAGTTCTTCTCTCCTTGGCATGATCTAGCAGTACTTGAATTCCCGCCTCAAGAGACATACAGCGATAAGAGACGGACGTGGTGGGATGAGAAGATCGCACTCTCGCCGTTCAATGGACTGGCAGCGCATATGCCATTGGGGTCTGTGAACCGGTTGAGGAAGAGGGTGTACGAGACGAGCCGGCAGTATCGAGCTCAAAAGAACGGTGACCTCCTCGGAGAGCCATACTTCCCTAAGAGCATAGACGAGATGCCCGAGTAATATGTGTGCATAGCAGCATTCTTCCCAGTAGAGTTGTAGCCCAATCGTTCTTTAAGAGCATCAGCTAAAGTCGGCACTTTGCGACGCGTCTTTGCTTTGCCCAAAGTTCCGTTCGCAGTCATGAGCAGCTTTCTAGGGTGAGTTGAGCCATCATCAGTCTCCCTATGCCCGTCGGGCGAGTCTCGCAAGCAGCCAGTACCGCACAAAGCCTACGAACCCTTTGTCGAGAGGGCAAAGAATTGGGCTGGCGCTCAGAGCCGACATGGGGAATCGATACAAACAGCGCTTCAAGCCAGACATCTTTGACGACTTGGGTGCATCTATCGTACTGCTCTGTACTGACGTGTAAACCCTCCATTTCTCCCTGTGTCCATCAGACGGATGCGCGGTACTCAGCCAGCGGGCAATGGCCAGCAAGCGCAACAGCAACAGCAGCAGCAGCAAGGCTTGCGAAGAGGAACCACACCCACTACACCGCAGTTCCCTAGCGGAAACGGCGCTCCATACACGTCGGCGCCTATGATGGGTGTGCACGATTGCCTGCAGCCAAACGGCGGGAAACCTCTCTACCTCTGCGAGCCGTTCGTCTTCGTCGATTTACTACGTCCGAGTCTATGCTAATCTTTGTTTTCGGCTGTTTAGATTCGTCAAAGCTGCTCTCGTCAAGGGGTCCTTTAGAACTATCACAGCTGTGCCCAAATATGTCGATGGTATGGAATGGGTCGCGGTCAACTGTAAGTGGCCACAACGATAGCCACAAGAGACGCGTACTGACTGTCGCTTCTGCCCATACAGTGGTCGACTTCTTCCACAAGTATGCCTTATCGCATATGCACACACTTTAGCGACTTATACCGGGTATCCTCTAGCATCAACCTCTTCCTTGGTATCGTGAGCGAGCACTGCACGCGTGACAATTGTTCAACAATGTCCGCCGGTCCCGGGTAAGTTTGGCAGCCCCTATGTTGTGGTTTCCTGCTGATGACTTTCGTCCACAGAATGGTGAATAACCAGTCAAAAGGACGCTGATAGTGATCAGCTAATATGTTGTTCCAATCAGGACTACACCTGGACGTCCGGGCCCACGAAAAAGCAAGTCAAGGTGCCAGCACCCGAGTATACGGACTATGTTTTGACCGTAGGTATACCTTTCAAGAGTTTCCATCCTTGGCTGACACACGGGCTGCAAATTTAGTGGGCCGAGAAGCTGATTGGCGACGAGACGATGTTCCCAACCAAGTCTGGACGGGAGTTCTCGCCTGCTTTCCCTAAGACGGCAGTCCACCTCTACACACAATTCTTGAGGATCTTCGCACATCTCTACCATGCGCATTTCCGGGATATCCTGCATCTCAGCTTGGAAGCTCATCTGAACGTAAGCCGCTTGCTGTGCCACAATCCAATCTGTAGAGCCTTTTGCTGACTGAAGAGCTCTCAAGTCACTCTTCGCGCAATTCCTGACCTTTGGCCTTACTTTCGAGTTGTTGGACCCGAAAGAATGTCGGGCGCCTCGAGAAGGCTGGGGATTCGTTGTTGGTGATCTGATGGATGTGAGTGCAAGTTTCGTATCACAAGGGGTGTACTCTCTGATATTCGAGGCAGGCATGGCGTGCTTTGGGCATACTCGACCCTTAAGACTTGCTGTTTGTACGAACTGGACTTTCGCAATTCATGGGCCAGCCAGTAGCGATTCTGCAGCTTCGTTAATTAGTATTGAGTACGTATGTAGCTGTATGTTGTAGATTATGGTGCGAAAGCCATGCGCCTGTGAACATGCCGAAGCCTCATTGTAAACGGGCGCAATTCCAGCGAAGTGTACACCTCGTGTTGTCTGGTATACGAGGTGAAGTCTATTGTCAGCGTGCTGGGCCATCGAGCTGCGACAGCGGGGTCCTTTCCACGTCGCATAGTCTGAGAGCCTGGTCATGCCGATGTCTGAACCGGCTTTTCAGGGGTGCGAAACATGTTTGGCAGAGAGTATAAGAAGGTAGAGGGTCTACTCTTTCTCAGCAATCTCGATGGCGAATAGGTGTCGTTTTAAGGTGGAAAGCCGATTGCAGCATTGCCGAGTCTCAAGGCGATTCTACAACGGCCATCTGCCAAGGTAAAGTGTCTAAAACCGAATGAGCTTCTTGTCCTCTACTTGGTGTACGACCAGGTGTTTTTCAGGACTACAGGTATAAACCATATCGTCAGAACAGTACCTCAAGCACATCGCAAGACAGTTTGCAAGTAGACTCACGACCGTCCTGAGTTGCGAGCATGTTCAAAGAGTCGTCTGCCTCGCCCAAGCTGCGCACGTATCCGGAAAGAGCGTAGACTGTGTTCTTGCCGCGGACCATTCGGCCCTCCTCGTCGACATCTGCAATGTTGATCTGGACGGATGCGTGGTCCTTTGCAGTGATGAGTCGGTTGGTAGCCGCGCCTGTATTAGCAGAATACATGTCTGAGCAGTTGCGACGGCGTCAGATTGAGTAGGTGTCGCTACGCACACTTGCGGGGTACGTAAAGGTCGACAATGACACCGGCGTCGTTCTCCATTGTGATGAAGCGATAGAGGGTCTGTAACAAGTGCACGCGAGCGACCTTTCAGCTTTCCGGCTCGTGTATGCTAGGTTGATCGAGCAGCAGTTTCCCAGCAGGTCGGACAGCCGGGACGATCCAGAGGTGCGTTTTATCTGTAGTTTGCATCGTTCTTGAGTATCTATACTGTCTCCTGACCCTCCATCTATCCCTCCTGATTTATGCGGATTTTTTGCAGCAATTGGCCAATTCTGCTCGTTCTTTCGCGCAAAGTAGCCTCTGCCGTTCGTGCGTCGTGGTATGTGCTGCCAGACTGCCAGGAAACTGCTCTTGCGCTCTGCTTGACTTACGGGATGGGGAGGTTTGGGGTTTCTTTCGGAAGGAGAAAGAGGTGGTTTGCGTCTTCCAAAATTTCAAAGTCGGCTCGACCTTCTCGGAATCACTCAAGTCAAACAAGTCAAGGGAGATGATGCTACAATGTACACTGACAGTCATATGCGTCGTACAAGCTGCTTCTGGAAATGCCTGAACTCCCTGCTCAAGAATCCCTGTGGTATGCTCGGAATTCCTGCAGAAGCTGAATTTGAACACCAATCGCACACTGACAACTGATGGTGATCATGTACGGCAGTCTGACTGCAGCAGCCTACAGCGCCAAACTCGAAATCTCCCTGCCGAAGCTGTCCCAACACATCCCCTATGAAGACGAAAGCCAGACTGACTGCTTTCAACACTTTCCGCAAAAGTCGGCGAATGCCTGTTGAGTTCAGAAAGTCTCAAGCTCAGTAGGCCGTGATCCGGAGGATCCCCTTGTTCTCTGCGGTATCCGCCGTCCCATACTGACCAATGGCCTTGAGCCGATTCACTGAAGGTCATGCAGGCATGTATGCGCGCCAAGGATGTCTGTCGCAGCGAGAGCTGGGCTGTTTAACCACTCAAGACGAGCACCACACTCAACCTCATACGAGGCCAAAGATACATGTTATATGACGGCACTATCGAATAGGTGCAGATGCCTCCGCCTACTCGCACTTTATCTGGTGTTACCGGGAGCGCTTGCAGAGCGGAACTATACCGTCAATGCCGATGACGCTTCAATCGACTATACGCCTGCAGCGGCTTGGGCTGTGGAGCCTATGGCCGTTGACAGTGCCAGTAATCAGAATGCTAAGGTCTCGAGCCAAAACGGAGCAGCAGCTACTCTGCGCTTCAAAGGTGTGTGGTGAAATGCAAGCTTAGCCATTTCATGACTGAGCCGCTGTTGATGACCGCAGGGACAGCTGTCTACTTTCAGACAGTCTCGGCTGCCAAGCAAGGCATTGCAACCATCAATCTAGATGGGACAGATTTCGAATTTGAGAGCGGATTGAAGAAAGGTTCGGCAGAGACTGGAGCGGTGTGGGGAGTCGGTATGTAATACCTCATGTGATTGTAACTGTATGCTAATACCTGCGAAGTCTCCCTGAAGGATGTTGAGCATACGATATCGGTCACTCAGTCTTCTGCCACTGGTACACAGCTGTCGGTCAAGGCCTTCATGTATGTAAACAACCTGAAGCCATGATATAAAGCTGACGGAACCTATTTAGCTACACAACGTCCGAAGAAGCAGAGGATCTTGAGGGAAACAAAGACGACCAGACAGAAGAACCTCCCTTTGCTTTCGCCCCAGGCTCCGAGCATTTTGCTCGTAATGTTACTCTCCTTACTATTGGATGCCTTCTGGTAGCAATATCATCCGGCCTCGTGGCTTATCACGTTTGGAGAAGACGCAGGACACCTGCTCCCGTGGTATCCATCTGCTTAGCATCGTCACCACAGTCGCCCTCGTCTACGCTCAGTAGATGTACACTCAAAAGCCATCTAGGCAACAAGCATGAAGCGCGACATAGCGATGCTGCTTCTTTCCGGTCAGAACAGTCGCTGCGCGGACAGGGCACGCCAGTCGACGACACCCGCACCTCGGTCAGCATACTGAGCATGCACAGCAGTGCCTCAAATAGTGCTCTTCGACAAGATAGCAGCCTCGGTCGTATGACCATACCTGAAGCGTTGCGACAGGCACGAAGTCTACATCGGTTGGATACGGACACTGCTAACCTTAATCGGCCTTACAGCAGTGCCTCAGCATCGTCTACCTACTCCAACCCCTTCGAATACACCCTGCCTTCGCACCGGAGGGGGCCAAGTACTGGAGGCACCGCTTCGTCTGAGGAGCGGCTCTCTGTACCTACAGGGCAAGGATGGGATGGCTTTTCGCCGATCAGTCCCGACACGCAATCTCGTCTGCTACCCGTGAGAGCAAGCGGGAGCAGCCCTGTTGACAACCAAGTTTCATCCTCTGGAGATCTTGGCCAGCCAGCCGGGTCATCAGGCTTATCGATAGCTTCTAGTCAATTACCTGCCGGATTTAGTGTCTTCCCTGCTATGGAGCCTCCGCCAGCGTACGTGTCGATGTACGTACCACCAGAATCTCGGGGTCAGCATTTGAGCACATACAAGGGAGGAGTACCGCCCTGATCAAGGGCCGAGCGTTGTAAGAGGTTATCACTTGTAAACTGTCATAGGTTGTAAAGCAGTTTAGGGAAAGTGCGAAATGTATCCGAAGGGCGTGCATCTAAGAGTCTTTCTCGCTTTTTCACGAACACCATGACTGTAGAAGATAATCCGATAGACTGGACCTCTCCGCTGCCAATGCCGGCACTGACGAGGCGGACCATTGATGCATGCGCGTTTGCGTCGTGGTATCCCAAGTTTCGACGAGTCTCGCCAAAAGCCACGATAATACCCTTGCCGGACGACTTCATAAATTACCTCAAAGAAGATGGTGTCTTTCTGCTGGAGACTGAAGAATCGGACTCGTGTGTGTCTCTGACCAGGGACGTGTTCACTTCATCGACCTGACGCCCAGCGCAGAGCGCCTGAAAACGACGAAACCGCAGAAGAAGATACGCGCAGCCAGACATCTTCAGAAGACGACGTGGAGGACGCGCCGCCTCGCCCGAAATACGACTTTAAGGATCTAAATGAACAGATCAGAGCGGTCATCGCAGATTACGAGGCAGTTTTCCCAAAGCTGAATTGGTCAAGTCCGCAAGTAAGGTTTCCTGACATGTCCTCAATGCATCTCTTAAAAGCTGACAGAAACCTAGGATGCTGCTTGGATGGTAGCCGGTCCACCCTTGAAATGCACAACGCCAGACGATGTCTATTTGGTGCTCAAAGCTTCAGACTTCATTATACATGATCTCGGACATGCGTATGATGCGTGTGAAGACAGAGCCAGAGGCGGCCCCCATGCTCCTTCATTCCATCTTGTCCTCAAGAAATGGTTCAGCATGCCAAAGTCACACGAGTTTCGATGCTTCGTCCGAGATGACACTCTTATAGGTGAGTTCATTTGATAGCTCCGCGGCTCTGGCCGTAGACTGACTCTCTGTCTCCTACTAGCCATCGCTCAACGAGACACGAATTACTACGATTTCCTGCAGGACAGGCAGCGTCAAGCCGACTTTGCGCATATCATTTCAGACTTCTTCACGCAAAAGATACGGGCCCAATTTGGTGAAGCGAATTGTAAGCCCGTCAAATGCGCCATAGCACGACAAAGCGCTTACGACAGTTATCGGCAGACATCTTCGATGTATACATTACTCGCGATGAAGACAAAGTATTCCTGATTGACTTCAATCCGTACGCCTTACAGACAGACACTCTCCGCTTCGATTGGTCGGAACTGCAGTCTATACAACCTGGAGACGGACAGCCGATGTTTCGAGTGGTCCAGTCGGAGGCAGAGGCGTCACAGAGCATGCCGAGGCATAGCCACAATAGGTATCCGAAAGATGTGGTCGGCCTGAGCGATGGGACGAGCATAGCTGAATTCGCGAAAAATTGGAGAGAAGCGCTAGACGAAGTTGTGACAGGACAGATCCCGACTGCTGCAAGTTCAGGGAATGTAGAAGTACCTGGGCGGTGATTTATGCATGTTATCAAAGTACAACAATCATGATTCGTCCATTCTCTTTCGTATAACACGGATACGCTAATCGGTCTTAATAGCTATTCTCTTACTGCCTACTTGCGCCCAGCTCTGCTTCGCCTGTAGAGGCGCGAGCGGCGTGAATGTTCTCAGTGCAATTCTGATGACGGCTTCAACCCGACTTTGCAGAGATTCGTGGTCAGAGCGGACAGACTGCAACAAGATATATCAGGCTTCGTGCTCTGGTAATATGTGATAATGCTTACTAAGTCTTCGACACCAACGTCGGCTACGTACTGATCCAGCCGCACCCTAATGACAGGCCCGGATACGTGCCCATTTTGCGACCGCTCTGCATCTTCTACTTTCGCTTCGTCAATGATGCTTTCGTCTTCAATTTTAGGTTTCTTTTCTTCTGCCTCTTCCCGCAGCCTGTCGGACTCCGCATTGGCTTCTTCAGCCGACAGGAACTCGACTTGTCCGAAGTGAGAATGTAGAAAAGCGATGAGCCGGTCTACCTGCGTCGGCGAATCAATGTCTTTTGAGGGCGTGAGACTGTAGCTCTCTTCTCGATCTGCATGCGCGTGACTGCAGTGGTGCAAAGTTTCTACAGAGCCAGTCAGTAGATTGAATGCTACATCTGCTATCTGACCTACTCTTTACGGATGCCGGACTTGTGTCGATACCCATTAGCAGAGCCAGGACAGAATCTGCCACCATGTCGTTCGTAGAGCCGCCCATCCATTCAAGCGTGACTTGACGGTCGCCTGTCTGCTTGACATCTATTGCTCGCATTATCTGCAAAGGCGATACATCAACACTAGCACTGAAATCTGTCAATGACGGGATCACTTACTCTCATGGTCGTTACACCATTGGTATCTCGACCTTGCTCCACGCTGCCGTACATGCCTTCCATGTGCCATTGGATCAGGTCCCAACCGACATCCAGGTTGATCTTTTGTCTCTGAAGGATAGTTGTTGTCGAGAGACCTGTGAAAGCTTGAAGGTCCGAAGGGTCGAGCAGGGTGTACGAGCCATCTTTGGCTAGAAGCAAGCCCGAAAAGGTACTGCCCTGTGTCGGTTTCTTCTCTGCAAGACTTCCGATGGCCTGAATCTCGGATCAGCCAAGCATTTTGTGGAATTATTGGAGGATGCTTACCTTGGCTATGCGAGTTGCACTAAGCTGTATCCGAATCTTGTCGCGCACATTGCCTGGCGTGTAGATCTGTACATCTTGCTGTTTTTCCTTGTATTTGGCCTTCAGGGCATCTCTCAAGCGGAACATATTGTCTCTCGAGCCGTGTACAAGAATCAGATGATTCGGCTTAACCAGATCGATGAATGTACTGTTTTGCTGGAAGTCGACGTGGGCGGAGAATGAGATATAATGGACTGTCATCCGACGAATTATCTTCTTGTTTGTCACCAAGGAGTCGAATTCACGCGGCTCATTTTGCATATCCTGCAAGAAGCACAATCATGTAAGCGCCCTCGTCGACCTTCGATGTTGTATGTCGCTTACTCGTGCAAGTGTTCCTTCCACCGAATATCCACACAGCATGAGGCCGTTCTTGGGGTCTGGTGCCCATTTCTCCAACAATTCTCTGCTGACACCGCTTTGCAACATACCAGGACTTGCTAATACGACACAAGGCTTCGAGTCGTCGAAGCGGTCTCTCTTACTTATGCCCTTGAGCTCGCGAATATAACCACTCTTGCGGAAATCGAAGGGATTATCGCCTCTTGCTACTCTAGCTTGGATTGATGGGTTGAGAGAGTTGGTATGCTGTCGATATACAGACATACACTTGCTTGCTAAACCTCCCACGAAGTAGATGGGGAATTGCTGAAGATCCGGTCGATTTCGCCAATGTTCGTCTAGAATCAGAAGTAGTTCCTGAGCTCTTCCGACTGCGAAGATGGGCATTAGGACCTTTCCGCCGCGCTTAAGGATATTCGCCATGGTGGCTAAGAACAGCTCTTCCTTCTCTTCTCTGGCTTGATGGTTCTGTACGCCGTATGTCGATTCGCAGATCATGACATCGGGCGGCCTTCCCCAATTAGGATCGGCAGCAGTCATGAGATGTCTGTCTTCTTCGGTGGAGTAGTCTCCTGTATAAAGAATTCGTGCGCCCCCAATCTCGATAAGAAACATGGCTGCTCCTAGCACATGTCCGGCATGGTATGAAGTGAAGCGGATGGAAGTTGAAGTGCCTGCAGTATGGGGTACAGTCACTTCTTCGAGGAAATTGATGGCTTCGATAGAGTCGAACGACCGCCGCAGCTCCTCTTCATCGTACAAGCGCTCTGATATGGTATCTTCTTCCGTTGTGTTCAAGCTTTCTTCCGCACGTCAGCTTGAGTCCACTGAGATGATAAGGTATGCTGACCTGATCTTGACGAAATCTTTCATGAGGAAGTTGTAGATAGCTTTCGTTGCGCGTGTCATGTAGACTTTGCCGGTACCCTCTTTGAAGTCGGTCTATAGGCGTATTACTCAGTCGATGTTAGATATCGCTTAATGGCTAGATGTACCTTTTCCATGATATAAGGCAGAGAGGCTGCGTGATCGATGTGGAAACTGCGAACGCTTCCTCAGCATATGATTGGATCGAGGTATAGAATCTTGTGCTTACTGCGTTATCAAGATAGCATCTACCGTAGCCCATTCGACTTCGTCAAAGTAAGGTAGAGCTGACATCCCGGGCATTCCAGGATGGCTTCCAGCGTCGCAGATGATGGTCCTTCCGCGGTACTTGATGAGACAGCATGAGCGACCGACTTCCTGGCCTGTGAAAGCATCATAGGGAATAACGGGAAAGAAAGCAGGAGGTGCAAAGAAGCAGGAGAACGAGAGGGAAGTAAAACGAGGTTGCATTGCATGATGAATCAACGAGATTGAACTGGTATCGCATCCTCAACTAGACCCAGCCGGCTGCACACCTGATCCGAGCATGGTGATTTGGATCTCATCGTCGGTCCTCGACTGGACCACCCCGTTGGCTGACACGACAGCGTCCACCGCGACGCCGTTCAGCGCATCAGCTCGTCGTTTGGTCATCCTCCCATGTACAAGCAGAAAATTCCAGGAATTGGTGCGCTTCTGGCTGTCAGAAGCGCCGGAAATTGTTGGCTTCTTTCTCGACTAAATTGACCTCTAAGAATCACAAGAATGGCCGCAACTGCTACGATGGCTTCTGCTGCTGCTGCTGCTACTCCTACTATGCACCTCCCGCCTGCTGTCGCTGGGCCGTCTGCCAAACGAACGAAGCTCTTTCGCGTGCCCCCGAGAATCAGCATTGGAGACCTGTACGAAGCGATAGATGCCCGCTATAATGGACATGAAGATTGATATTCTGCTGTCAGAACTCCCAATAACATCGGAACCCTGCGCAAACTCAAGTACATTGGGCAAGATAGACCCCTTTGTCGCATGATCCTGATACGCTCTGTATAATCCAGCTCTATCCTCTTTCCCGTCGCATACTCGGATCGCTTTTATAAGGAGGTGCTGCTGCCAGAGGTGTGCTGCCTGGATATCCTCAGCTGAGAGCTCTAGCTGACTTGTTTAACAGGTCGAAGATTACTGCAAGCTCGGTATGTATAGTTACTAAGGCCCTCGTCATACAGCTCACAACATACCCCAGTCTACTATAACGACATCCCCGTTGGCGCAATATGCTGTCGTATCGAGCGTGACCAGGACAGCACGTCTGACGAGAAGGACAAGGCCCCTTCACAGCCGACGGGGAGACTCTATCTGATGACATTAGGTATACTTGCACGTATGTATACCGTCCGCTCCAGCTGCCGCAATTAGTATGCTAAGCGTTCTTCATAGCGTATCGACGTCAAGGACTAGCTTCGAAACTACTATCACATGTCATTGAGAAGGCTACAGAAGCTTCTTTAGCAGCCTCTCTGACACCACCACCAGCCGAGCCAGCGCCCGTAGCTCCCGCCAAGCCAGTAGCAGGAGCACCCGCCAAAGCTGAAAAGAAGTCTGCGAAAGCCAAGGGCAAAGCATCTGCAAATGCTCCTCCTGCAGGACCAGCAATAGATGAAGACCTCAAGAAGCAGACTGAGCAAGCTGCTGCAAAACCGATACTACCGCCCGCTCCCATCTTGCGAAATATCTTCGTTCATGTACAAATTGGAAATGAAGATGCAAAGACGTTCTGGCAGACCAATAGCTTCGGTGAGAAGGAGACGATAAAGGACTATTACAAGAAGAATATCGAAGGGCCGAGGGATGCTTGGCTATTAGAGCGAGAAATAGATATATGAGAAAGGTCATTGACGAAGCCTTAATCGGTATTGTAGTGCTAGTCAAGACAGGCATTGATCGTGCTGCGAATAAACACAAATGCAAGATTGTCCTTGGCTGGTACGCTCTCGTGCTACAACGCTTTCAAGCTCCTGCATAGGGCAGTCAGAGTTCTAGAATTGATGACTATATGCATGCATGGACTATATTACACAATACATGACAGTGTCCTTGAGCACTTTACAGCGCAGCCTTTATTGTCCATTAGTAGGCAAAGTCTTCCGCGATAAGCTCGATGTTTCCTCGAGAATCGCCTTTCAGCATGCGAGAAGGACTGATCCGTTTAGCGACCATTCCGCGTACGAGGTTGTTTAGTGTTTGCGGTCCGCAGCCTATTCACGGAGACTTTTCAGCTCTGACACCCTGTCAGATATGGAAAGCGAAAGTACTCACATCCAATAGCTACACTGCCTTGCGACTTTTCGATCTCTTGGTCAAAGATACCGTCCAAGTCGGGATGACCACCTCTTGCCAATTCAGCAATGACCATCAGATCCTCCTTGTCTTGCTCAGACAAGTCGAAAGAAGCCAGATCATCGTTATGTAAGAGGGGAAGTCCGGGTGTAGAAGCACGTCTTCCGTATGGCGTGCTATATCCGGAAGCATCATCCTTTCCGGATTGTCCATAGGCTGTATAAGCGGAGCCTCTTCGCGGATTGGCGGGCGGGTACTGGTATGAGGAGGTAAAGAAGGGTTTACTAGTCTTGGGTGTGCTCGATCCAGCTTCATCATCGCTAGTCTCTGCGTCAGTCCTTGCCTGATTCTGGCTCTGCGGATTGAGCCCTTGTCGACTGTCACTCTTGGGTATTCTGCCGGTCCTCTTTCGACTGAGCGCACGGCGCAATTTGCCCTCTTTCCTGATAGTCTTTGACATCTCCTCATCTGCAGTACTGCTTGGTAGATCCTCTTCTCCATCGAACAGAACCATGTCCGTGACTGAAAAGTCTGCCGTCTCATCCGGCTGTGTAGTGACTATGCCAGTCTGAGGCTGTCCGCCGTCATACGCGTTCTGCTTGTTAGGATAGTCCCGTCCGTCAACTACGGTACGAGACAGATCGCTCATACTGCTGTCTGCACTCCCTGTTCTAGCATGTCGTGCGAAGCCAGGTACTGGCGGCTTGAAATCCTCGTTGCTCTGCTCGAAGCCTGGCGTATATTGCAGATTGTCTGTGACCGGATAAGGAGAGTATAATTGAGGAAAAGCTGGCCCTTGCGGTATGCGAGTGAGCTCGCGGGTCACGAAGAGATCCACACGGAGTCTGGCTGGGTCTGCTATGTCGAGGCACCTTCGCAAAGCCGGAGCTATCCATGCTAGGTGGGCTGCGTAGGCAATCTCATTAGTAAAACAAGCTTGCGCTGCTGCATACGTATTTACTCACAGTATTCTCTCATGATCCAAACGAAGCGAACCCGGCTGACGTTCGTAGGTTTCTGCTTCCCCTTGCCATTCGAGCGTGCCCAAGATGGCTCATCTCCTCTGAGCGCAGCGTCCTTCTTCGCCATCTGGAAACATAGATTCTCCAGCACAGATAGCGAGTATGTGATACCTGTTCCAGCGGCTACAAGAACGACAGTCGAGAAGTCATGCCAGTGTGCCCTAGCCGCTGATCCAGTTGGCAGGTATGTCTGTGCTCGGATGAGGACGCCTTCACTTGTTTGATAACTGCCTGAACTTTTGTCGTTGCTATAGCTAGAGCCACTGCTGACCAGTCGTTTACGCTTGGTGACCAGTGAATCATATAGATGTTTCGTGAAGCCTCTTCTGACGCTCATGAGCAGTACGACCTCAGATCCTGCTTTATCTTCTCCGTCTGGTCTTCGGCTGAGCAAGCGTTCTGTCATGTCTTGTGAATTACAGATCGAGTAAGGATGGCTCTGCCACCATCGAACGCTGGGAACTGTCAACTGGATATGCTGTCCTGGCTTCCAGTTGAGATGCCGAGGTGTGTGAAGGGTAAGCTTGATGACTTTTCCAGGTAAGATCTGAGCGAGTGCATAGCCTCGTGGTATTGGCTGAGCGCGGTGCAATTGCGACAAGATGGCGGATGGCCCGCCTACTGCATGAGGTGCAGGAGATGACTGTCTAAGAGGGTTATCTTGAGCGAAGGCTCCACCAGAAGGTAAAGCCGTCGTGCTTGCGTTATTGCCAGATCCATAAGCATAGACAGGTTGTCTTTGACTAGAGACGGGTGTAAGGGAGTCTTGCAGGTTCTGTGTCGACCTCGAAGCAGCTGACCATTCTTCAGTGCCGTATGGGTTGGTCGATAGATTACCTGCATTCGCAGCGGCATATCGCTGACCTTCGGCAGACAGTCTCTTCTCGACAGTATGCACTTTGAATCCAGAGTCGCGTGCGCCTCTAGAAGTGAACTGTGATCTGCCAATACTACCTTCTCCGTATATAGGTATGCCACTTCCGTAATTCAGGTAGACATAGACGCCGAAACGGACGAGACGCTCCAAGCCCCAGAGAGAGGCGGCTAACAAGCCCCAGCCTTGCAAAGCTTGGTAGTGTATGATGATGCCGACCAGAAAGCCGAGTGTCAAGACGACGTGCGAATAGTAGAAGAGCTCGTAGTATCGGTTGCGAAGAGGCTTGAAAGAAAATGCTACCATTGCTGTTAAGAAGCCGTATGCCTACGCGATCTCGTCAGTCAAGTGTCGGAAGTACTGTCTGTTGAGCGAACTTACTACTGCACCAGCCATCAGGCGATGCCATTTGAAGGATGTATAGAACGTAGGCTCATTGAAGGGATTTAGATCCGTGAACAGCTGCTTTGTCCAAAGACCCGTATGAACCGTACTGAGCACCCAGACGAGTCTCCCTATCCAACGATGCCAGAAAGCAGTCTTGTCGATACCCAAATTGGTGAAGAAGGGGGCCGCGAATGGGTTCATTGGCCATTGTTTCAGTGCCAAGCCCACGCTCAAAGGCAGAAAAGCATAAGCTATCAGACCGACGCGATTGGCGCTCGCCCAATAATTCTTGTCGATTGTGAAATTGGGTGCCGATAGAAGAGGGTCGCTGAAATATAATGTTAGCGCGGGGCTGAAGGCAACAGTCTAAGCATTTACTCACGTCAAGACGGACCAGGCTAGGTAATTCAAAGGAATAAATCAGCTCTCTTCACCAGTCTTATCCGCGCTTGACCAGGCGTACCGTATCTTGCCTGCCTCCGTTTAGCCAAGCGATTGAAGCCTGCTGTCGCTGCTGCCTGTAGCGCTCTCTTTCTCGAAAATTGATTTGTAGCATTGTCGCCATTCACTGCTACATAGGCGCACTCGCCACCAAACATGCATTCTCTCGGCTGAATATAGTCTGGCCCGACATAGCACATCACGAAGGTAAATGCTGTGAGCAGGACGAGTCCAATAAATTGCGAAATTGTCATTGATGTCCAGTTCCGCCTGCGCTTGGCAGGTGCGGCAGCAGTTCCAACAGTTGAGCGTGGGGGTGGTTTCTTCCCAAATGTAACTTTGCGCATGGCAACCTTGCGATATGCTGCGCCTATAAATCCTGCTCTCCAGTGCAGCTGATGCATGACTGTCCATACCAGGAAGAGGAAGATGAGGACAAACCAGAATATATACGCGTATCGCCATGACGGGAAGCTCAGAGTATGTGCATCCAAGTAAGGTTTCGTAAAGAATACTTTGAGGTAGTAGTCGGATATGTCTTGGCCTGTGAGTTGGCCGTTCTGTGCTGCGGTAGCGGTGGGAGGAGCATAGGCTGAATAGACGTTAGTTCCAGCCATCGTCGTGCTGGTACCAGCTACTCTTGCGAAGCTGATGGACATGGTTGCGCTGTTGCTGTCTGTTTCTTCAAGGATTGATTATGGCTCAGCCTTCGCTGCCAGCGCGCAGCTTGTCGGATTTCGTCGAGTGTTTCGCGCGCAGGCAGGTCGTCTGCTGGGTGTTACAGTATCACAATGCCCAGAAGATTGTTGCAATGTTTGGATGTTGGTTTCTTGTCAAGCTTAATAGCTGCGCTTGCTTTGTTTGCCTGGCGTGCTGGAATTAATAATCTGAATCAAAGATTGATGATTGTGTAGGGCAATCGACTGAAGCTCCTAAAGGTTCTCTTGAGACTTTAATTATGTAGCCTCAGTATCAGCCCGCTGTCATGTAATCTGATAACTCGCTTTGGCACCGTCCGATCAATCAGCCTGTCCAACTTGTCCAAGATCCAGCTTGGAACGGCCGAAGGAGCTGCATCGATGCCTCGTCTGCACCAGGCCTTTCTGGCGGGATGTCCTGGATCTCAGCGCAACCTGCGATGCAACATCCAGCAATGTCGGCCTTCGAGTTCGGTAGCATCATCACCGTCGAGGCGTAGGCTTCAATCTGGCTGCTTTCCCGGATCTGCTCCTTCCACCTGCTTGGCCTATAGCTATTCCTCTTCCTCCAAGCTTCGTCTACCTACTGCCTCCCTGTTCTCGTCATCTCGGCCTTTCTCCCATCTCGCAAATCAAGCATCGCAACAATCGCAGCCTCCAGCGCAAGCAAAGAAAGAAGAAGCCCCTGCAAATGCTGTTGCGAAAGCGAAAGCAGCGCCTGCTCCGAAAGACGCAATTCCAGGGTCAGACCCAAAGTCCAATGACAAAGAACAGCGCTTGCAGGACATTCAGATTATTAAACGCTTAATACCAAATATATGGCCGAAAGGAGATGTTTCCACGAAAGCTAGAGTCGTCATAGCTCTCTCCCTGCTGGCAGGAGGAAAGGTACAATCGAAAGCAGGCTAGACTGGCTGGAACCCCAAGCTAACATGGCTTCGCATGTAGCTACTCAATGTACAAGTGCCGTTCTACTTCAAATCGATTGTAGACTCCCTCAACATACCCATCGCCGAGCTGTCGGCGGAACAGACAGTCTGGACGCTGGCAGGAACAGCAGTGGTGGGCTGTACGTATTTGCCAACCTAGAATGTTCATCGAACGATCCTAAGATTCCTTGCTAGACGGCCTCGCAAGGATATTCTCATCCCTCTTCTCAGAACTACGGAACGCAGTCTTCGCAAATGTAGCTCAAGGCGCCATCCGAAGAGTCGCAAGGAATGTCTTCAGTCATCTCTTGAACTTGGATGTCCAGTTCCATCTGAGCCGGAATACAGGAGGACTGACTAGAGCTATAGATAGAGGAACGAAGTAAGTACAGCTGTCATACCTTTAAAGCACTAAGCTGATGTGCTAATACTTTGACAGAGGTATATCCTTCTTGCTCACTTCGATACTCTTTCATGTCGTGCCCACCGCGCTGGAGATCTCGCTTGTCTGCGGTATACTCGTCAGTGCCGCTTGCTGAACCAACATCATATATGAAAGGCTAATGCTAGAGCTTTACAGACATATAACTTCGGCTTCAACTTCGCCAGCATCACCATGATGACGATGATAGCTTATACTTACTTTACCATCAAGACCACGACATGGCGGTGAGATTCCAATGCCAACTTCCATGCTAGAGCCAACACTGATCCCGGATAATGCCGCAGGATACGATTCCGGAAAGAAGCCAATCAAGCCGACAACCGCGCCGCAACCGTTTCAGTCGACTCTCTCATCAACTATGAAGCAGTAAAGCATTTCAACAACGAGAAGTACGAAGTCAAGCAATATGACGCCGCAATGAAAGACTACGAGAAAGCCTCCGTCAAGATCGCTACCTCTTTGGCCTACTTGAATTCGGGACAAGGAGCCATCTTCTCCTCTTCTCTGACGCTCATGATGTGGTTGGCTGCGCAAGGTGTCTTGAATGGAACCATGACCGTCGGAGATCTAGTCATGGTCAATCAACTCGTGTTCCAGCTTTCTCTTCCCCTCAATTTCCTGGGCACTGTCTATCGAGAACTCCGACAGAGCTTGATAGACATGGATGCTCTGTTCAGTCTACAAAACGTTCAATTGGGCGTAAAAGACAAGGAAAACGCACCACCGTTACAGACAACGCGCGGAGAGATCCGTTTCGAGAACGTCACTTTTGGCTATCGACCCGATAGGACTATTTTCCAAGATTTGTCATTCACCATTCCAGCTGGTAAGAAAGTAGCCATTGTAGGGCCATCTGGATGTGGGAAGTCTACTATCTTCAGACTCTTATTCCGGTTCTACGACCCTTCCTCTGGACGAGTCACGATAGATGGCCAAGACTTGAAAGACGTACAGATGCAAAGTCTCAGAGAAGCAGTTGGTGTCGTGCCTCAAGATACGCCACTCTTCAATTCGGACATAATGCATAATGTTAGATATGGGCGGTTGACGGCTACGGACGATGAGGTCAAAGACGCGTGCAGGAAAGCGAACATCTACCATACTATCGAGTCACTCCCGGAGAAGTGGTCGACCAAGGTTGGAGAGCGCGGACTGTGAGTGTCATCCTTGCCGTCTACATATCTTGCTGAGAGGCGCAATTTTCCAGCATGATCAGCGGAGGGGAGAAACAACGCTTAGCTGTCGCAAGACTTTTGCTGAAGGACTCTCCTATCCTGTTCTTCGACGAAGCAGTAAGTTCCGATAGGAGACAAGGATTGAAATAGCGCTAATGAGGCTGTATAGACTTCCGCTCTCGATACCTACACCGAAGCAGACGTGACGAGGAACATCAACAACGTACTCTTGGACAAGCAACGGACTAGTGTGTTCGTAGCTCATCGCCTAAAGACCATTGCAGATTCAGGTAAGCCAGCCTCGAGTCAAAGTACATCCGGCACGAGCTGATACCTCTTGACAGACCTCATCATTGTGCTGAAAGACGGTAGGGTCGCGGAGCAGGGTACGCATCAAGAACTGCTGGCGATGGAAGGCGTATATGCGACTCTCTGGGGGTATCAGAGTCAGGAAGCGACAATGGAATCCATCTTAGATTCTCGAGAACAGAACAGGCCAGAGAACGTCAAGGAAGTCTAGACGATAGTTTCGTGTGATGTTGTAGCAGAAGTCATGGGTCTGTCCCAGACGTACTTCGTCACAAAATGGAAGCGACGAGCAGTTCAGCATACCCGAAAACGTCCAGATTCGGCAAGACGGAACGAGATATCTTCATCGCATCGCTATTTGCCAAAGTCCTGCTCTTTCCGGCATAGTCAGTCAACACGCAGCCGCATCAACAAGGCCCGACGGTTTTAACGCGTTTCTGTTCTTCACGCTGGCAGCCGCAGTACAGACTTTGAAGTACATCGCAACTGGCTCGCTATAACCAAGAGTCTGCCCTTGAAGGATTGGTATCTCGATGTAAGCGCAAGAAAGCTCGAGAGTCGGCCTGGATGCTCAAAGTTTCAGCAGGCAACATCAGAATGGACGCTAGACTACGTGGGATCTGCACTCATCATCTACCATGAAGATAGATGCTGAAAGAGCGTTGCTTACAGCCGCCTTTCTTCGCTTACTTCGAGAGACTGCTGGCCGGAGTCGCGTACATGCTGGATCCGAGCATCACGCAGCTCAGCAAGACTCCTATCACAACATGGTCAACAATCGCTTTTCAGCGGTCATCAGTTATTCTGTCCGAGCTTGTGCTCGCCTTTGCGCTGTTCAAGTACGACCACCTTCCTTCTCTAACTACAAGGTCTAACGCGTGCTTCACCAGAACTATACGACCAAATGACTCTCAGACGCGACTTGTGGCCGCTTCCATATTCCTGCACCCCGGTCTCCTCATCGTAGACTCAATCCACTTCCAGTATAACGGAATGCTGCTCGGTCTGTTACTACTTAGCATAGCCTATGCTAGAGAGGTGAATGAAACATTCGAGACATACGCGCCCTTGCTAACAGTTCTTGACAGGGCAATCATGCGATGTGCGCTCTTTATTTCGCCGTCCTGCTCAACTTCAAGCATATCTTCGTCTACCTGGCTCCTCCCTTTGTTGTGTATCTTTTCCGAGCCTCCTGCTTCGATGGTAAAGGTATAGGTCTATACCTTTCTCCCACCGACACTGCTGACCCTCTAAGCAGGTGCCTTCCAGGCGCATCGGCTTGTGCAGCTGGCAGCAATTGTCATCTTTGTCACAGCCGCTGCTTTCGCTCCGTTTGTTGCGCTGGGTGGTCTGTCCCAGCTGACCCAGATTTTCTCCCGCCTCTTCCCATTTCAACGGGGCCTGAATCACGCTTACTGGGCAGGCAATGTGTGGGCAATCTACAGTGCCATAGATAGGATACTCGTCAAGTGTAGGTAGGGTCTCGAACCCATATACACTGGCTCATCAGTCTCGGACAGACCTCCTGTATCGTGGCTTATCCGTGAAGACAGAAGCTATACACTCAGCTTCTCGAGGTCTAGTCGGCGATATCACTTTTGGCGTCCTACCCGAAATAAAAGCCATCCACTGCTTCGGCATCACCTTGGCAGTAAATGCGGTACGCGGTCCCGCTCACCACTTCCAGAAGCCAGGCTGAGGTATCTTGTGTCAGATATACGGAGTCAAGTTGTGGAAGCAACCTTCTCCCAAGCGCTTCGTGACAGCGATAGTACTTTCCGCCTTCACGTCCTTCCATTTCGGGTTTCACGTACACGAGAAGGCAATCCTTCTGGCTCTTGTGCCTTTGAGGTGGGTGTCTGGTCGCTCATATTCTGCTGGAGCATGTCTGACCAGCTCGCCATAGCTTACTATCTACAGAAAGCTATGCACACTTGCGCATTTTTATGCTAGCGACGGTATCGGGCGTTTTCGCTTTGTTCCCGCTTCTGATACAGCCTGCAGGTAGGCAGACATCTATTACCTTGCCTCAATTAGGCTTATGACCACGACAATCAGAAACCCCGATCAAGCTGATCTACGCCAGCGTTTGCGCCCTGATCTTCTTTCCAGCATTGTCGCGTACTGTGTATACGTACACGCTACCCTTCTCCTCTGTGCAGCGTCGCAACGGCTGACCTATGCTCCTGATAGGCCGAATCCATCTAGCCTTTCGCTCATCGTAGGCTCTGTCGAAAACCTCTATATCGCTGGCTTTCCTTTACTGCAACTCTTCGTCTCGGTCCTGCATCCGTACTTCTTTTCCTCGACGTCAGCTCCTTCCGGCGATCTTGTTGCGGATCAAGCGCAAGACTTAGAGATAGCAAAGCCCGCTCTGGAGTTTCTACCATTGATGGCCACAAGCGTCTACTGCGCAGTCGGTCTGATATGGTCCTGGCTGCGCCTCAGCTATCTGTACATACAAGAGTAGAGATCAAGTATAACATCAAAGCAGCATGGTATCCCAAAATACAGCCTAAAGGTCCAAAAGCAGCTGGCATAGTCACAGATATCACTCGTCATGCTGGTACGAAGACATTCCGTCGCTCGTCTCGGTCCGCGGCGAGAGAGGCAGCGACTGGGGGAAATGTTGCCTTTTGGGAGAAACGATAGTGATCATCTTGTTGATCGAATCGGCAGCGCTCTTTAGGACACTAGCCGTGCTCCAAGAGGAGGTCTGACCTTCGGCGGGCGTGGCGGAGAGGGAAGTGAGGCCCTCGTCAGTGACGGGAATGGAGCTTGCTAGGAGGGTGGTGTTCGCGGAGGTCGGCTCAAGAGTGGTCGTTTCGCCGGTAAGCGGATTGATGGCTGTTCCTGTCTCCGCATCGACTTCCACCCCATGGAGATCGACGCTCTCCTCGAGGTCGTCCACGTCTGTGAGATCAGACTCGCTGGCCGATAAAGAAGACAGACTGGATGTTGACGCTTGTCGACGTCTTCTGCGTTTGATGATTCGAGGGTCGGGATCGCTATCATCGTCGTCACTGTCGGTCTCGAAGTCACTATCATCCTGCCCTCTTCTTGCAGCCTTCCTTTTTGCAGCCATTTTGGCTTGCTTCGTTTGCACTGTCTTTGCGAGCGAAGGCCGCCCTCGTTCACGCTTCAATGAACGGGTTTTGAGCCTGGTGCTCGAGGCGTTTGACGAATCATCGCTGTCCTCTGGAGCCTCGTATGCTCGGCCAGATCGTGTTCGGCCTTTGGCATTGGCAGCCGCTTGTTGCTGCTTTCTCTTCTTGGAAGGGCTCAAGAACGCTCCTTCGCCTTTGCTGTTGAAACGGTCAGATGATTTTAGGCAGGAGAGCGCTGACCACTTACACCTGACAAGTCGCACACCGACAAGCTTCGTTCTTCTCTCCAAAGTATTCGGAGCCGTAGTATGTAAGGATTTCCTGCAATGGCAGTGTCAGCATCGAATTAGCTTCTATCGAGGGACTACAAACATCGTGGGGTTCGATAGGTCTGACCACCTTGAAACACAAGTTCCGGCCCGTTCTGACTAGCTCAACGTTGTTGTGGCAATCGTGCTGCAGACCGACCATAAGTATACCAACAAAGCGGCAGGCTTGGGGGACTGCTCACATTGACGAATCGACCCGGTCCCATGAATAGCTGGAAGCAGTTTCTGGTTGCACTGAACAAGACGCTGAACTGTTGGTGTATGGTTGAGCAAAATTGTGGAGCTGAAACGTTCTCGAAGCTTACGTCTGCCTTAAGCTCCGACGGATCCATTCTCATCTCGTCATCTTGCTCGTCGGTGATGTCTACTGCGCTTCCATAGAGTCTGATATGCTCGCCAACTTCATACGCTCTTATTGCTCTGATTCCAAGATCGAGCACGGGCGGATTTGGCTTCTTTGGTTCGACAGGTGCCTCTGCGCTCTGCGATCCGCTGGCGGCCGGACCGCTACCATCGACGGATGATGTGCTGGCTTGAGCTAAGTTGGCAGTGGGGTGGCCGACAGACTGGCGCTGCTTGCCCTTCTTGGATTTGTATCTCCCGGTTTCGAAGATTTCGTATCCTGTGTCAGGCAGCCACATCTCTAAATAGCGGTCGATATGTCTGGAGCGAGGGCACGATTAGTCGCCATATACAGTATTCTTGTCTGAGGTTGCAACGAACGCCTCGAGGTGCTGCCGATGAGCGGCATCGCGCTTTTGCGACAATAGCTTCCTTATTGCTTCACACCTAGCTTCTGGATTAGCTTGATATTGCGAATCGCTATGTGGAGGCAGCCTACCTCAGCAAAGTCTGAGCCGCGTCTTTTGGGTCCACCTCGCCGATCCAGACCTAGCAATAACAGCACGGTTAGAACACTCCCTGGATAGGCGAAGGTTGACAAAGGCCATACTCGATCGAGTAAGTCGAGCGTAGAATCCCAGTCTACGTTTGGGACTTTAAAATCGGATCTCTGCATCTTGCGGCTCATGTCCTTCCTCCGCTGTTCCAGCACATTGCATCTCAGCGCGGCCCACGCAGCACTTGTGTCGGCATGACTGACCAGAAACAAGGCCAGATCAATGAAGATGTAGCTAGAGAACGTCGCGTCAACTTCGCCTGGTCACGCACGCCCAGGCAGGCAGAGCTGTCGCGTCCTGGCTGGATCTTCCATGAGCCTTACCTGAGTAGGTCATCGTCCCGCTTTGCATGCTCGAGAGTCGTAACCTTCTTGCCCATCGGTTGTTGCTCAAAATCCCGAAGCCAAAAGCAGATGAGGCCAGTTTCTTGCGCGCCAATTCGCAGTGTAAGAGGTCCGAGGGTTGCGGACAAGAGAGCGTCGCAGTCTTCTGAATGTGTACAGCCACGCGAGCGAACCTTTCCCGACCGAAGCTTTCCAAAGAGGATGGGTTGGTTGGTTGGTTGGTTGGTTGGTTGGTTGG